>PVIU01030260.1:0-15990 GCA_004026605.1 Ondatra zibethicus | reverse complement strand
AGATGGTGACTGAGATGGGTGTGTGTGTGAGAGAGAACCCCAGAGGAAGGATGCAGAGTTCACACTTGCTAGGGAGGGCTTGTGGATAGGAACTCACTGCACTCGGTGGTGGGCGCCTTAGACAGTGGAGCCTTCATGGCAGTCTGTCCGGGTGGTCTGGAATCTCTAGAACAAACATGGGATGTGGCAACAGACAGAACACACTGACCATTCCAGACTCTTCCACACACAAAAATATCATCAGATCTTCAGCATTCAGAAGGGTTGGTTTAGCTGAGAGAGAGAGACAGAGACAGGCAGACAGACACACACAGAGAGAGAGATTTGAGGATATTTTGTTGGATTGATGAGGCAGAAAAAGAAACCAAGTTTTGGAGACCCAGACAAAGAATGTTCTAGTAAACAAAGAAGGATTGATACCTAGTGATGGGTGCATCCTGCCGACAAAATGTGTAGCACACCTAAGCATATGGCGTTTTTTCAGCCAGTCCCTAGGATATGCCTCATGTTCCTAGCCTCTGGGGACCTGTGTAGGAGATACAGCCTACCAAGGGAAGTGGGACAGTCAAAGTAGGGCAAATGAGGAAAACTGGATGATGAACCCAGTCTCGTTCACCTTTAGCTCAATTACCCTGACTCACATGCTTGCCCCAGTCCTCACAGTGCGGCAGGCTCTTCTCAGTGATAGAACATAATCAAAGAAGGAGCCAGACCTCGGTGCTTCCAAGTTAAAAGTTGGAAGGGACAGAGCAGTATCCTGGGGTCCTTTGTGGTCATTCCACAAAGCACAAGCTTCTCCTTCCTCATCGTTCCTCTTCTTACCTGTCGTCTTCAGCCTTGTCACCTAACTCCCTGGCCGTGTGTTCTGTGTTCACCGACAGCATACAAGCTAGTCCTTCTCAGGGCCTTTCAGGGTTGATGCAGCTTCGTGCTCACACATCAAGGATTTGGTCTCGGCCTCTTGGTCTGCATGGACTTCGTTTTCCATGGCATTTCAGTTCAGGAGACATTCCCCTCATCTGCTGTTTGTCAGGACAGAGACAGTGGGATACAGCCTCATCGTTCCCTCAATGACACCTAGCCTGATGCACAGACAGTGACAGAAACGACCGTCCCCTGAGGTGGAAAACAAGGTGGGCATGAGAGGTAGTAACAGGGCATCAGGGAGTCTGAGGATGAAGGCTGACCTTCACGTGGAGATAGAGAGTGCTGAGGAAGGGTGAAACTCGTTGGATTTAGGAGGAGCCTCTACCTACATCACACAGCTTGGTCATCTCCGTTTCACTGAGGGGCTGCAGAGCCATCTGCTCTGGGGCACAGGAGGATGGCAGATATGAATGGATGATTGGTCTATGGAGTCCTGTTGGAAACAGAGCATCCTCAGAGAAGGCAAAGACTATTCCAGAAGGTTAGAATTGGAGTGTGTCTCAGATTATATCACATTGCCTTCATATTACAGAAAAACCAGGGCATGTGGAGGACTCCCTTAAACCAGTAGTGTGGAGCAGAGCCCATCCACAGGCTGACTCCAAGCTGGTCCTTTCTTCCAGTGGTTGTTAACTCTCGGAAAGTGGGTACTTGGGTGTTATGACTGTCTACAGGGTACCAGATGGCAGTAGACTTTGGGAGAAATCAAAGATCCGTGGAGGAAACAGGATGTGTCCATGTGAATAGCTTGGCCTCTCCTCCGAACAGTGTGAGGGTTAGGACTGTTAGGGAGACCACTGAGCATTGTGGGTGAAAACTGGGAGCATGCGTGGAACTAGGGTATTCCTAGAGGGCAAATGCTGAGATGGGAGAGCACAGTGAGCTATGGCACAGAGTCATCTTGCAAAGATAATAAACCAAGAATTGGCATCGCCAGTGTGGTATCTAAGTCACTTTGGGGAAATGGGTGCAGACATTGAATTGTGGATGGAAGAGAAAAGTAGATGGTTACGTAGAGTGCAGGTTCAAAGCAGCATCTGTAGCCGAGGGCACTTACTATGTGACAGGTGCTGTGTCAGTGCTGGAGGACTGAGCACCTACTATGTAACAGTTGCTGTGACAGTGTTGGAGGACTGAGCACCTACTATGTGTCAGGTGCTGTTTCAGTATTCAAGGGCTGAGCACCTACTATGTGACAGGTGCTGTGTCAGTACTGGAGGACTGAGCACCTACTATGTGACAGGTTCTGTGTCAGTGTTGGAGGACTGAGCACCTACTATGTGTCAGGCGCTGTTTCAGTATTCAAGGGCTGAGCACCTACTACATGTCAGGGGCTATGTCTGTGTTGGAGGTTCCTATTTTAAATGGATGAAGCACGATTAATAAAATCTCAGGATCAGAAATTGGGGTTCAATCTGAAGATCTGAAAAGCAAATCAGCCATCCACTGGCTCTTACCTTGCCCTCAGTCTGAAATGCTGATCCTGCCTGCAGGCATCTCAGAATGAGACTGTGTCTAAGAGCTTTCTCCCCCCTCCACATTTTATATTCCTCTCTAGGGCTGGGATTAAAGGCATGCAGCTCCTGATTTCTATGGCAACTACTGTGGCTACTGGGATTAAAGGTGTGTATTACCCCTGCCTGGTCTGTAAAGCTGAACAGTAGGACTGTTTTATTCACAGATCTTCAGGAAGTCTTTATTTATTAAAATACAATTGAAATGCCACTATAAATGGTGATTGCGAAGTATTGAGAGAGGCTTCCAAAAATGTGAGGCCTCGGAAGAGGGACAGCAAGAGTGTAAGAGACAGAGTGAGGAGGAGTGCGGTGGGAGAGTGGAGAGGGGTGCGGTGGGAGTGTGGGGAGTGGTGTAGTGGGAGGGTGGGGAAGAGTGTGGTGGGACGCTGTCTTGGCTGTCGTACCCCTGAACTCACGGCAATTATGACTGGCTGCATAGGATCTGCTCAAGGTCAAGCCAACAGAGCAGTCAAAATGTCAGCAGGCAGGCAGCAGGGACTTAGTGGGTACCAGAGAGAGGGAGGAGGGTGTGGAGGAGAGGAGAGAAAAATAGGGAGCACAGAGTGGAAGAGATGAGAGGGAAATGTAGAAGAGGGGGAGGGAGGGGATTAGGGTATAGTATGGGTATATCCATGTATACTTATGCCAAGTTGTCAAAGAAGAAATAAAAGATAAAAATGTGAAGTGCGAATTTTCAAAAGAAAATTACATTAGGTTGTTCTTCTTTTGCCAAAGGTATGTATGGTGGCTGTAAAACTTTTCATAACTATAGGAAGACATGAACCTTAAAGTTCTTAAGATTTAAGATTTAAGACTTAACATTCTGTATCGTTCTGTACCTAGCTGTTAGCACTTATGTTTTTTCTCACACCAGCATATCTTCCCATTGTTGGTTCATGTTCTGCAGAGTTACTGAAGACTGAGTCATTCCTGAAATGCAGTATTGATGAATATATGGCATCCCATCACTTGGAAGCACTAACATTGGAGTTTAATGCATTAGTACATAGGTAGGTCCATCCATGCGATTGTTTTGAACCTTTCTCTAAATTGAGCTGAGAACTCTCTAGCTAGCCAGAGAGGGGTGTTGGTTATTCAGGAAAAAAAAACGAGCTCTTATAAGTGAGATGTATTTATTATGTCCTATGTCACCATAGGGTAAGTAAGGACAATGATAATGTATTGTATATTTCAACAGAGTAAGGAGAAAGATCATGAATGTTTTCACCACCAAGAAATTACCCCATGGATATGCAGACCATGGTTTGGAATCATACACAGTTATATACATTAAAATACTATATGGTGCCTGTAAACATGTAAAGTCTGTGCTTCACTTATTAGTCAATTAAAATTATTTTTAGTTAAAAAACTTGGTATTTACAAAAAACAAGTAAATGATAGTAATTGCAGTTAACACCTAACACAGCTCTTAGCCATGAGTCAGTACCAGCCTAAGTACTAACCTGTTCTATCTCCCAGTGCTGCTTTGAAGTCAGTATCATTATTAGTTTCTGTTACACATGAAAGCACTGAGCACAGAGAGGTGACTAACCTACAGAAAAACACACAGCTGATACACCACAGATTTGGAAATGAAACCAAGGAAGTCTGGGGCTAAGACAAGTAAGTCTGAGAAGGAAACTCACTTCTTTGCAAATTTCTGTTAAAAGCTTAACGGCCACGTCCGGTCAGTGTGCTGTGGTCTCTCAGTTCACATGTCTTGAGCAATAGAATCCATGAACTTCTCTTTTGTTTTTAAAGCTCAGAATGTTTGGTAATTTTAATAGTTTTCAAAGAGAAGGGGGAGGGAGCAAATGGACACATGTGATGTGACAGCAGAGGGGGGCAGCAGGGAAGAATGGGGCCAGCAGGGAAGGGGAGTGGAGAAGAATACTTTATATTTAAGAAATGAGGATATTGGAGGCTGGAGAGATGGCTCAGTGGTTAAGAGCACCAACTGCTCTTCCAGAGGTCCAGGGTTCAATTCCCAGAACCCACATGGTGGCTCACAACTGTCTATAACTATATGGGATCCAGTTCTCTCTTCTGGTATTCAGACAGACATACAGACAAACACCTATAAATATAAAATAAATAAATATTTTTAAGTAGTAAAATTGTATGTATACCAAAAAAAATAGAAATTTTCTTTATTGGCCTAACTATGGATCCTATGTCTGCCATGGGACGGGATTGTGCCCATGCTATTTCACTCTGCCGTGTGCTTTGCCGAACAGTGATCCTCTGCCTTGCCAAGTTGACACTCATCACAGACAGCTGCGGGCAGTTCCCAAAGGCATGGACTTGGCAATCAGGAAGTCTGAAGAATGACTTCAAAGCCAGGTAGGAAGGCTGGGGCCAGGTCACAGGGAAGTTTCCACGTCCCTGGAAACAACAGTGGAGTGGATTTGAGGAATGTCACAGGAAGAGCAGACTGTGCGAGGCCTTAGCAAGACCACTTTGGTGAAGCTGGGAGGAAACCCTGCTTCTAGTTAGAGGCTTGTGGCCCTGCTGAGTAACTCAGAGGGCAGAGCTCAGCTGTGGGATTAGTGATTGTAGATCCTCCCCTCCTCCTCCTCCTCTTCCTCCTCTTCCTCCTCCTCCTTCTTCTTCTCTTTCTCCTCCTCCTCCTTCTTCTTCTTTTCCTCTTCCTCTTCTTCTAGTTAGTTCTTTTCTTCTTCTTCTTCTTCTTCTTCTTCTTCTTCTTCTTCTTCTTCTTCTTCTTCTTCTTCTTCTTCTTCTTCTTCTCCTTCTTCTTCTTTTAAGATGAATTATAACAAGGCGGGCTCAAGGGAGCGGGGAGGATGCAGGAATTCTCCAGGGAAGGGGAAATAGAATGGATATCGCAGGTGGGTGGGGGTGGGAGATAGGGCAGAGCGGGGCATGGGAACAGGGAGGATAAGGTTGGGGAAGATGGAGGGAGAGAGTACTGGGAGACGACTACTGGAATGGGGGGCAGTCATCTCGGGAACGAACTAGAAACGTAATGCAATGAAAACTCCCAGGAATGCACAAGGGTAACCCTGGCAAAACTGCTAGCAATGGAGGATGCGGAGCCTGAACTGGCTATCTCCTTTAGCCAGGCAAGGCTTCCAGGGGAGGGATTGGGACAGCAATCCAGCCACAAAACCTTCAACCTACAGTTCATCCTGCCTACAAGATGTCCTGGGTGGCTTTTCAAGATGTAAAAGTGGCTTACAAATTGTAGGAGGGGCCAGTGAATGACTGGTCCAACTTGAGACCCATGTCATAAGAGGGAGCCCATGCCTGACACTGCCTGGAGCCCCAGAGTCCAGAGGCTGGAAGCCCACAGACCAGGGATAGAACCAAACAAGGCTGGAAAAAAACAAGTCAATGAATGATTCCTAATGATATTCTGCTCTACTCACAGATTGGTGCCTAGCCCAATAGTTATCAGAGAGGCTTCATCCAGCAACTAATGGGAGCAGAGGCAGACATCCACCACCAAACATTAGGTGGAGGTCAGGGAATCCTGCAGAATAGGTAGGGGAAGGATTATAAGCACAGAGGAGTCAATGGCACCACAAGAAAACACACAGAATCAACTAACCTGGCCTAGTAGGGCTCACAGAGACTGAACCTATGGCCAGGGAGCATGTGTGGGACTGATCTAAGCCCTCTACATATATGTTACAGTTGTGTAGCTTGGTCGTCTTGTAGGACTCCTAACAGAGGGAGGAGGCTGTCTTTGACTCATTTGCCTGCTTTTTGGATCCTTTTCCGCAAGGTGCCTAGTCTTGCTGCAACTTGATATGCCATGTTTGGTTGATATCCATGGGAGGCCTATCTTTTTCTGCAGAGAAATGGAGAAGGAGTGGATCATGGTAGCAAGGAGGAAAGGCAAAGGAGATTTATGGTCAGGATGTAAAATATGAGAGGATATTAATTTAAGTATATTTAAAATTAAATTATTCAAGTTGTTTTTATTTTGTTTTATTTTTGGTTTTTTATTTGTTTTTTGTTTTTAAAGATTTATTTTATTTTTAATTATATATAGGAGTGTGTGTTTATGTGTGAGTATGTGCACCTGAGAGTGGCTACTCGTGAAAGTCAGTGCATCTGACGCCTCTGTAGTGTAGGTAGTCATGAGCTGCCCAGCATGGGTGCTGGAAACTGAACTCAGGTCTCTGCAAGAGCCCTTTCTTAACCCTGAGTCATCTCTCCAGCACATCCCAACACCAGCTCCAATTTCCAGTGTAGACTAGGGTAGGTGACTAAATAGATGTAGGAAGCTGGAAGTTGTGGGAGCAGAGAGAGGAGTCAAAGCAACTCTGACTTCCTGGCCTCTGACTTAGAAGCCTAATCAGAGAATACGTTTTCAGAGGGTAGATAAAATAGGATTCAGGGAGTGGAGGAGTCCAGTATAAAGGTATACAACCAGATCTACGGTGGATGTACACACACACAGACACACACACACGCTGCACACAACAGAGGAAATGGCAAGAACTCAGGCAGGAAATAAAGGGCTCACAACAAAATGAAGGGATGGCATCAGTGCAACCTTGCCTCTCCTGGATCTTAGAAGAAAGCCTGACTCCAGGATGCTGTTTCTGCCTTCATGAGTGATGGGTCCTTGCCTACTGCGACCTATGGAGAACCCGTGGAAGACATTACAAGGGAGTTTTTACCAGTTACCCCGTTCATGGGGCCACTGCTGCCAAACAAGAGCAGAGACGGATACTCAGGGAAGTGTAACCATGGTGGGGAAACTAGAAAGACATCAATCGACAGAGCTGGATCATGGGAAGTGTGGGACGTGAGAAGAGGCGAGCAGAGCAGTCAGAGGCAAAGACCAAGAAGAGGAGTTGCCCCATGAGACCTCCCTGGAGTCCTAAGTAGGATACTGACCTGGGGTGGGGCTGTGAGAAGGCTGGAGTGAACAGTAAATCTAGGACACAGATGAAGCCCCTCCACCCCAAAGAGTGGTCCACTGTGTTTATACTGGCTACATTCTGTTATGGCCGCTAATTGATCATGGTGTTTTCCCTAAAGAAGAAAACATCTTGCCACTATGGTTTTTTTTTTTTTTTATCCATCTCTTCCCATCAGTATTTAGCTCTATGATGAGTTTTCAAGTATAATATAATTTATCCAATCTGTGATTTATTCATTTACCAAATATGCATTAGGGCTCACTATGTCTCAGGCATCCTGGCTTTGTTGCAGATTCAGTGGAAAGTATTGCTGATGGTGAAGTGTATTGCTGACCAGTTCTATGTGTGACCCCAAGCAAGCCATTTTTCCTGGATATACTAGTCTGTCACCTACAGCATTACTAAGATTCTTCTAACTCAACCCTTCCATGACTCATTCAATGTGTGTGCTAAACACATATGAGGTACATAAGTATATAATTTTCTAATCCAAGTGAGACCACATGATTTCTTGGTTTGGGGATTGATATAAAAATTCTTACAACCCTATAGACACTGAGGATTATAGACTCCATCAATTGCCTTCATTCAAAAGAACTAAATTAGTGACTTGGTCAGGAAACCCACCCTGTTAGACTCAACATGTGCTAGGATTTGTTATCCAGACTCTGCCAGTAAGACATGGTCTGAATTTGTTTAACTCTAACAGGAGACCATTCAAATTTTAAAACAAAAGTTTACATGGATGACTGAGGACCCATTGCAGTGAGTGTCGTAATGCTGGAAATAGAAAGTGTCCCATGCTGAAAGTGGCTGACATGGCAGTTTTCATTTCCTCTTCCAGCTCTCAGAAACTAAATCGTAGGTATGAAGGTGGCTTCCTAAGAAGTGAGAGAGTGATGGGGGGTGGGTGGATGGCTGATGGTTTCTAGCAGAAACAGTAAATAGATAAGGAACCGTGGACTGTTAAGAAGGTCCTGATGAGATTGGACACATTCAAGGTGTGTTGTTCTGAGAGATAGGGTCTCACATACCCATGGTCAACCTCACGCTAATTGCGTAGCTGAGGATGACCATGAACTTCTGGTTCTGACGCCTCCAGCTTGAGAGTGCTGGGATTGCAGGCATGTCTCCCCACTCCTGGTTTTCCTGAGATGTAGTTTCTAATGAAACTACTGATTATGACACTTTTCTTCAGAATTGGTAGCAAATGGGAAGAAACTTGGCTGCCCCATCCCTGGTGAAGCCACCGTTGCCTTTGATTTTGAGAAAGGAAACAGAGCCTGCGTGCTTTCAAGACTGGAGGAGCAGAGGGCTAGGAAACACGCCTCTACAAGCACCAGGCCACAGGCCAAGGGGAATGGGGAAATTTCACAAAGCCCACTCCCTGGGTGAAAAACTACAGGGAAGCAATAGCTGTCAGAGAGGGACAATCGGCTTTCTCAGGGGAAGAACTTCCAATGGGCTATCCAAATCCAAGTGACCTGCCCCAAACACATGTACTTAAGAGCAATGCGAGATGGACTCAGTAGGTAACAGAAATGAGTATAGAAGGAGAGGTCAAGAATATGAGAGGGAGTTGGGAACCATGGGGGAAGTTAGAGAGGGGGAGGAGTGGAAATGATGTACACCTGTATGTGGGGGCGAACAGAGTGTCAGTCCCAATGAGGAAGGAAGGCATTCTAGTTCAGTGTGACTCAATAGTCTGTGTTAGATCAAACTTCTAGAGTCTGATATAGGGCACTTTATTTTGGGCAAATTTTAAAGTATAGTAGAGTTTAGAAAAAAGTTTCCTGGTGAAACACAAAGTCCCCTGTGCACAAGGAAGCAGGATTATATTGAAACACTTCTCCAAATACATGTCACTTCCTCCATGAAGTTGGGTTCTAGAGACAGGCTACATGTACTATCTTATGGGCCTATGGGAGGATCTGATGTGGTCCCGGTCACACAGAAAGCATTTGAGGTCATTTAGTCTATTAGCCACTTCCTGTCATAGTTGTGGGATCTTGGGGGGAGTCCCTGGACATTCAGGTAACACACAGGCCACCTAGACTATTCTGCAGTGGTAGTTGTGGGGGCTTAAGGAAACCCCTGGGCATACAAATAATGCAAAAGTCACCTAGACCACTAGCCACCTCTGGTCTTGCTTGTGGGACCTTGGTATAGGCTGACCCTACCGACAACACAGATCACCAGCCTATTAGCCACTTCCTTTCCCAGGCTTCTGGGTAGAAAACAGGCTATACATCTCCCCCATGGAAGAGACTGCCCTGTGTGTTTAGCCCTCTTGGTTTTGCAGAGCTTTCCTGTGATAGAAAGGACATTTGTGCTCCCATCAACAGTACTAATGTATGAAATTCTCAAGAATGTAAGTGAAGAAATGCTATGCTGTACCAGTAAGAAATGTCTAAGGGCACAGGAATGAAGCATATTTTAAGGCATTAAACGTAGCCTCTAGTCACCAGCAATTAATTTCCATTTCCTATGAGATGAAAATTCTTTTTTAAACTTTATTAATTTTTATTGTATGCACATGAGTGTTTGGGTGCATGTATGAGCCTGAGAAACTCAGAAGAGGGCTTAGATCCCCAGCAACTACGGTTCCAGTTGGTGTGGGCTGGCACGTGGGGTGATGGGCACTGGACTCAGGTCCTCTGCAAGAGCTTCCCGTGCTCTAACTGCTGAGCCATCTCTCAAGCCCCTTATATGAGAATTCCTGAAACAAAATTTTAGAATAAGGAATGTTCAAACTTAGTGAACCTTTGATGCTGTCAGCAGTACCTCATATTGTTCTGGTAGTGTTCACTTTGGGAGAAAGGTTGTGAAATGTCCCTCATTTCAAAATGCCTGAGAGGGCTGGCAAGATTTCTTAGCAGGCAGCATCAATTTCTACATATACTTGACTCTCTGAGTTCCATCCCTGAAAAGAAGAGAAAGATGCATGAATCCTGTCCTCAGGCCTCCACATACATGTCACAACACACGGCACGTTCACGTACACATAAACACACTTGTGCCCTGCACACATGCAATGTACTAATAATAGCCAGTATAAAATAAAATTGAAAAATGTAACTCTATAGACACTTAGAACGGAGTGACTTCCTAAGGTGTCCTTGTTATGCTTATGCCTGAAGCTCGCCACCATTTTCTTGTATCAAATCTATGAACTCCAACACTTAAAGAGAGACCTTGGAGCCAGCTCTCTCTACATTTAGAAATGCCTTCATATTTGGGCTGTTTCCACAAAACTCTTTCCTAGAAAGGCTTTTCCAGATTAATGGGCATAACTACTTTTAGGCTCCTCATGTATCCACACCCACACCTGAAGTATCACTATGATCCCCAACTACTCCCTAACCCAGTGGCCTAGTCACTGTGTAGCTGATGATTGGACAAATACCTGAAATGTGACCTCAAGTCCCCTGCAGCTCTAGCTGCCAATGCTTTATCTCAGTTGCTCATGGTGGTGGGGGGAGGGGCTGTTGAGCCACCATCCACAACTCTTCCATCCGTGTGGTTAGAGAAGCTGAGAAACGACAGAGTTTCCGTTCCACTATGAGGAATAGGGCTAGAGTGTTCACTCACAGAGCAGTTTCTATCAGAAGGGACCTGCTCAGAATAGCCCTGGGTTGACATTGTCCTAGCTCCTCCCACTCACCAGAAAAACTAATTTCCCCACAAGAAGTAAGAAGAGGTCATGAGTTGAGTACTGGGACTACACCTCGGAGATTCTATTCTTGGGTATCCTGAGCCCCATGTGGTCACCGAGGACCCTGGGTTGTGCAATATCCAACACGACACCATTGCTGTGCTTAAAAATTTCCCTCCACACCCCCAGATTCCATTTCCCCTTCTGCCGGGGCTGCCTATAAAGAGAAGGGGCATATGGCTGCAGACGCCAGAAGGACATAAGCGGCAGTGAGGACCGATCTCTGCGGACAAGCCCAAGCTCCATCACCTGCTCTGCATCATGAAGGTCCCCACAGCTGCCCTTGCTGTCCTTCTCTGCACCATGGCTCTCTGTAACCAAGTCTTCTCAGCTCCATGTGAGTCCACATCGCTACAGCGGGTGTCCCCACTCTGGTCTTGTGCAGACCACAGCTGTCTTTTCTGTGGCTTCAGAGTCTACAAGAGAGAAGAAACTGATCTTTCTCTTTATGATTTTTATTTTTCTTGCTGTGGGATGGAGTGGGTGTCTAACCTTTTGTAGGTACCTGGAACTTGGAATCACAGTGATTAGGGGGAATGATGTCAATACTTACCAGCCAGCCCGGATGCCTAGGGAGCTCTGCCTCTGGGATGCCTTAAGCTATGCCCAGGTGTCCTTTGCTAATTTCTTTTATCAGAGAAAGCTGTGGAAGGGACATAGGGTAACCCACAGGGAAAGAGAGAGAGAGAGAGAGAGAGAGAGAGAGAGAGAGAGAGAGAGAGAGAGAGCAGAAACAGAAAGATAGATATGGAGGGCATTTCTGGACCCAACTGTGGTCAGAGCCTTAGCCTTCCTTACCCTGTCAAGAAGTAGTGATGGACGATTTTCCTGCTCTATGTTGACTTGAACACATTATGCTTTTCCCCCTGCAGATGGTGCTGACACCCCAACCTCCTGCTGCTTCTCCTATAGCTGGCAGATTAACCGCAAATTCATTGTTGACTATTTTGAGACCAGCAGCCTTTGCTCTGAGCCAGGTGTCATGTAAGTTCTGTTCTCCTGCTTTCCCTTACATGCTGGGGTATGGAACAGGGTGAGGGAGGGTTTCTCAGCCATGGGGGGATGCACAGGATCCTCACAGGGGCCAGTGAGAGAGGCTCTCTAGGGCATCTCTTTGAATAGGGGTCTGGATGGAGATGCCATATAGGACCTCAGACTCTTCTATAGCAAATTCCAATTTTTGACCCTTATCTCTCTCCACAGTTTCCTAACTAAGAGAAACCGGCAGGTCTGCGCTGACCCCAAAGACACCTGGGTGCAAGAATACATCGCTGACCTGGAGCTGAATGCCTGAGAGGCTTGGAAAGCAGTGCGGAACCCTGAAACCTTCATAGGCCCTGTGTGGAGCAGGATCCTAAGTTTCAGAATATCCCAGCCACCTCCACAGCTCCATCTCCTGTAACTGTTCGCTGCCAAGTAGCTACACACAGGGACTCTCAACTTGGATTCTAATTTAATTTAATATTATTTAATTTTGTAATTTATTTTATTGTCACACTTGTGTTTGTGACTCTTAGTTCTGAAAGATATCAGGGAACTTTCCAACACCCATTCTTCCTCCCCCTGCTCACACTGCGTTTGGTGACAGTGGGAATGGCCGTCACCAGTCTGTTCTAGGTAGATACAGTGACAAGGTCACATACTGACAAAGAAACAATAGATGCTTTGTTTACACAGGGGAATAATAAATATGCTCTTCTAAAAGTGACTGGAATTGTGTTTTATTTCAGTTTTTTTCTGGAAAATCAAAATTACGGATGAAGAAGAATAACAGAAAATAATAAAAAGATGTGAAATAGAATCCAGGGGTGGAGGGAAGAGGTGGGAAGGTGAAAATGGGTGGGCTTCTATGTGGCCCTCCCCTTCATACTGACAGTATGGCTCTAGACCTCTGAAATGGGGGCTATTTTGTAAATCAACTCATTAAGTACCTGCTCTAGAAAAGGTCAACATTTAAATAAATATCATCAAGTGGCATATTAGTTATGTATCTGAGGAATCAAGCTTTCTTAAGAACCGTTTTGAGGATTGCTCTAAACTCGGTGTTTTTTATACATTGTCCATTTGATCTGGATTTTTGTTTTGAGTTAAGTCTCACTCTGAATCCCTGTCTGACCCGAAGCTCAGAGATCTGAGTGCCTTTGCCTCCTAATTGCTGAGATTAAAGGCACCAACTTACCACACATCACTCCCACTCCCGAAGCTTATGTATTAAAGGATAAGTCCCTAGTACAGTCATGCTCAGAAGTGATTGGTCATGAGGGATCTGACCTTGTAAATTGTATTGTGAAGTCATACTTTAGTGGGTATAGAGAGTTGGGTATGATTTCTGTGGTAGCAGCAAGACCTATTTGTTCATTGCCTTTTTTCACATGCCTCTGACATGATGAGGCCTCACTATTTGGCTGAAAGTACCCTGGCCAAGTTCAGAAACCATGAGGTGAAATAAAGTTTTCTTCTGTTGACCTAAGTTTCTCAGGTGTGTTGTAAGGGCAATTGCGAGCAGACTAAAGCACCTGCCAGTGCGGTAGTGCACCTGAGACTGCACAATCAACCATCTCCCCTGACAGAAAGGGAAAGCAGGGCTCAAAAAGATTAAGATACTTGGCCAAAATCAGAGCATAAATGATACAACCAAGTCACCACACTCAACTTTTACTTGCAGACTCTTCGATTCTATTGACCTGCAGCAAATGCCCAGTCAAGCAACTACCCCACATCAAGCAGAGGCAGAGGTCCAATAGAGAAGAACTCCTGGGGCTTGCTGGATGGACAAGATGGAAATGGTACCTGCCACCAAGCCTCATGATATGGTTTAGCCCCAGGACCTATGTGGTAGAGAGAAAATCATCTTCTTCAAATAATCCTCTGATCTCACATGCACACAAAAATAACAAATGAAAAGTATTTTTCAAAAGGAGAGGCTACCATTACTGAAACCTCCTTGTCCCCAAGTTGACAAGGTTGTAGGTGACATTATTGCTCTCCTGAAGTTCCACCAGCAAAGGGAGCAGTTACTTAAGCCTCTTACTTTACCTGCAAACTATGGAAATGTCAATCAACCAGCCCTTTCTGTTCTAATCAGGAAAGCTGACCTGAGAGCACTGGGTGCTTTAAATACCTCATGGCTGTCCAGTGAGATGCTAGTCCAGCTACCCAAACTGTAGGAGACCTCAGTTTACCTGCAGAAACTGCCAGAGCTGTCAAGGTCACTGTGGAATCTCCTGCATAAGCTCTAAGCGACATTATGTGGGTGTCGCTGTTTCACTCACCATCATTCCAAATGACCTGAGATAGCCCCAAAAGCTATCAGTTTGCCTCTAGTGGCCCAGCAGCTTCAGATGACGCTGTCTATAGCTGTTTGGTGCCTGTGTGCATCTTAAGATGTCTTTAGTGGAAAGGGGAGAAGCATGTGTTCATGACAGCTGGAGTGGACAGCACCAGAACAATGATAGACTGGGGGGATTTAGCAAAAGATTCGTGGTTAGCAGACAGGTTAGTTGACTGCATGGCTGGTCAAACAAACAGCCCTCCTTGTTCATTTTAAGGTCAGTCCAAGAGACTTAGCCTTGCAGCTAAGGCCCAGTAGTATCTCATCCAAGAGAATTTATTGGTGGCTTCTGGTCTTTTATCACTGGTGGAGTGGACTGAGTTGGTAACACAAAGCACAGACAAGGGTAGGGCTACCAGCTCTAGGCTCCCCCAGCAGCTAGAAGGGAGTCAAAGAGCTTCAGAGCGTGTCTGGAAGCAGTACCTTTAAACTGTGTCTTCAAACAACAGCAGAAGTGCAGAGAAGGTGGGAGACCACAGAGAATGGAGAGAGGCCTCAGAAAGCCAAGAGACTGCAGAAGCCAAGAGCTGTGGTGGCAGAATGGCTGCGAAGCAGCAGCCACCAAAGCTGACTGACAAAGCTGTAAACATCAGTTCTAAGCAGGTGTTGGGCCAGGCACTCAAGGGGCTCCCCTTGGCTTCTGTTGCTTCCATCTGAATAGAAGCAAAAGGCCCAAGGCAGACTGCTAAGGCAGTGGTGGCTCTCCAAAGGTGGTTCCTGGATAGCTGAGGGAGCATCACCTGGGAACCAGAAACACAAGTTGCCATCCTTTCCGAACCAATCAAGCCGTGATTTCAAGAGCCTCTGGGCCACGCTGGTGCACACTGAAACCACTTACTGGCCTCTTCCTATTCAGACGTTCCAGACTTCAGCCAGGGCCGTATTTCTATATGGTAGAGTGCTCTGGCTTTCTCAGGGTGTTTGTTAACTGCTTTGAGGAAGAAGCCAATCCAATGTAAGTTGAACAGGCCTGAGCTAATGAGCGCTGTCAGGTACAAAGTGAGCTGTGGCCCCAAGCAACACAGATGCAGCTTCCAGGTTGGAGTCTCTCCCTTAGATGTGTTTCTAGGAAGACAGGCAGACCCTGACAGATTTATAGGAATCTGCTTTTTGTTGGTGCTAAGGGAAGAGTGTGTTTTCACTGAAAAGAAAACATATCAAACTTCAGATTCTTTTAAATTTGACTTGCTAACAAATTACTTGCGATGGGTTTTGCTGTTTGCTGAGGTTAATCAAGGTACATATGTCTACATAATTTCATATCAATTTAAAGTTGGAGAAAGAAAAGGAAGGATGTCATCCCAAAGGAAGTACAGGCCTCTGTTCTGGGGAAGGATATAAAATAGATTGAGGTGTGGGCTATTGTTGATTTTCTTTGATGGCATATGAAATACTTCACATTTTGTATGTGATGTATATATGTCTTCTCTTTTGCTCTGTAGAGTACAAAAGTTTTTTATGCCTGTATTAATGAACCTCAGACAAATCCACAGAGTCGTTATCTGATGCAAAATACATGAGTGTCTTAGTTTAGCAAGCTTTACCTCGGGCCACCAAACTCCAGCCCACTGATGCAGTGGGTGAAAAGAGGATGCTGCC
>PVIU01030259.1:0-16348 GCA_004026605.1 Ondatra zibethicus | reverse complement strand
GTGCACACATATCTGCAGGTGCCAGTGTATACCTGGAGGTCAAATGAGGTTTTTGGGTGGCTTCTACCACTGTCTACCTTATTTTTTTGAGTCACGGTCCCTCACTGAACCTGGAGCTATGCTGGTGGCCAACAACTTCCAATGTCCCTCCTGTCTCGGTCCCTCACAGCACCAAGATTACAGGAGCCGACAACCACATCTACATCTTTTACACAGGGCAAGAGTTCTAAGCTCAGGACTCCAAGTAGTGAGCATGCTCACCCACTAATCCATCTCCCCAACCCTCCCTTCTTTTTCTTTTTTCTTTTTGAGTGTACCTGTTATTTGTGTGTTCAGGTACACACACATGTGGAGGGGCTATATGAAGGCCAATGTTTGACACTGGATGTCTTCCTTAGTCACTTTCCACCTTCTTTTTTGAGACAGGGTCTCTCATTAAACTTAGACCTTGCTGATTCAGCTAGACTAGCCTGCCAAGAAAGCACAGGATTCTCCTGTGCTACCATAACTGACTTTTTTTTTCTTTTTCGTGAGTACTGGGGTCAATTCAGGTCCTCAAGCTTGCATGGTTAGTACATCTCCTCAACCATGGTTTGTACATCTCAACCTTTCTCTGTCTTTCCCTCCCTTCCCTCCTCCACTCTCCCATCCTTGCTTTTAACAGGGTCTCATTATAGAGCCCTAGCTGGCCTGAACCTTGTTGTGTAGACCAGGTTGGTCTCACACTTGTGTTCCTCTGTTTCTCCCAAGTGGTGAGAGACCGGGCATGCACCACCATGCCTGGCTTGCCATTTTCTCGTGTGCTAGCGTTTCCTGAATTCAGATGATTTTTATCTGCAATTTTTTGGCAAGAATCTCTTTAAGTCATTTTTCTATTTTGTAAAGTTTAATTTAGTGCAAACCCAATGATAATACATATGCCATTTATGATGCAGCATAAACGATGATGTTTGACTATCTTTCTTTTTTTTATTTTTTTGTTTTTACCATCTTTCTGACTACAATTATAAAAGGAAACTTCTTGGCCCTGGGACGCTTCCCATCTCCTTTCCTTAGGAGGCTTCATCTGCCATACAAGGCCAATGGCTCTATGTCCAGTTGTACATTAAAATAGTAGTAGGGGCTTAGTGGTAGACCTATGAGTTATAAAACTAATCTTTAAAAATAGTGATGATTAGGTATGATAGGTATGATGGCACATGCATCTAATCCCAGCACTCAGGAGGCAGAGACAATGGATTTCTATGAGTTTGAGACCAGCCTGCTCTACATAGTAAGTTTCAGGACAGTAAGTGCTATGTAAGGAGACCCTGCCTCAAAAAAGAAAAATAAGGGACAGGAGAGATGGTCAGAGGTTAAGAGTATTGACTGCTCTTCCAGAGGTCCTGAGTTCAATTCCCAGCAACCATATGGTGGCTCACAACCATCTGTAATGAGATCTGGTGCCCTCTTCTGATGTACAGGCAGACATGCAGGAGGAACATTGTTTAGATAATAAATAAATCTTTTAAATAAATAAAGTGAGGATTGCTTAAGTCTGAAGGGAATCTTTAACACCTATCACCTTCTTGACACCCCCCCCCCCGCAAACCTCCAGATACCTGGCCATCTCAGCCTCCTCCTGAAACTCACCTTTCTATAAGATTCCTGTAACCCTTTCTCCCCCTTTATCAACCTTGTCTCCAGTAAGGAGACTATTACATCCTGCTGAGGAACCATACATCATGGAGATTTCTCCTCTCTCCTGTCATCTTTCCAAGTTACTCTGCTTGCTAAGAGTTTTCTTTTTGTCTTCTTTTGTCTATTGCCTGGCCAAAGCTGGGGCCATTTGATTTGTTGGCTTCCCTGTCAAAACCCTCTCCCCCTCTCATTTACCCTCCACAGCTCTACCAGTGAAATCTGACCGACAAACAAATTTGCTTCAGAGGCCACCTTCACAACCCCTCCTTTTGCTTTATGCCTGTGCTATAAGGTACAAAAGTTGTTGTCATGGTTATACTGGCGTTCTAACCCAGGACCGCAAGTGCGTCAGCGGAGGGGATTCTGGCCTTGAACTACACCCTAACCTCCAAAGTGCAAACTATTCTTATATTTGATTTTTTTTTGGACACAGGGTCTCTCTAGTAATCCTGGCTCTCTTTCTCTGTGAAAGGCCACCCATTGGCATTAGTGTCTTAAGAGTGTCTCTCCCAGGCTGAAGGGATGGCTCAGTGGTTAAGAACATTGGCTGCTCTTCCAGAGGTCCTGAGTTCGATTCCCAGCAACCACATGGTGGCTCACAACCATCTGTAATGAGATCTGGTGCCCTCTTCTGGCGTGCGGGCGTGCATGGAGGCAGAATGTTGTATACATAATAAATAAATAAATCTAAAAAAAAAAAAAGCACTGGCTGCTCTTCCAGAGGTCTGAGTTCAATTCCCAGCACCTACACAGCAGCTCATAACCAGTTACTCTGTAACTGTAGTTCTATAGGACCCAATGCCTTCTTCTGGTGTGCAGATGTACGTGTAGACAAAACATCCATTTGCATAAAATAAAACAATTAAAAAGAGCTTCTTTCCCACCTGCACTGCCCCCCAGGGACCAGTAGCTTGCAGGGACCAGTAGCTTTGATTTAGCTCTCTTAATCCTCCCCACGATGCTCCCAGGTCACCACCTACAGCCGCCTGCAGAAGCAGGAGAGTCAGACACTAGTCCAAGGTCACACAGCTATGATGGGGGAAGAGCTACTAGCCGATCACATCAAGTTGGGGTGTGGCTACTTGGACCCCAGGTAGAAAATCGAGAGAACACAGGTGCACACTCTCTCCATACGGTGTCCACCAGACGGATAGGACTGCAGCGTGAGTAGCGTGAGTTCCCTCCTTTTCTTTCATTAAAAATACCTGTTCCTATTGAGCTGGCTTGGTTATTGATTTGTGCCGACTTAATACTTCATCACAGCTACTATGGGAGAGTCAGGCTTCCTGTCCCCGAGCCCCATCTGCACCTCTGTGGCACTGACACTATGCTGCCTCGACTTGGCAATCTGCTTCACTGGTCTCCCTTCCTCCCAAAGAGTACGTGAGATTCCAGGTCAGCTAAATCCCCTTTCCACTCTCCCCAGGGGGGACGGGCTGGTGCTTCCATGGCTCTTTCTTCCCAGAGACCATAACAAGGATGACAGGCTCCTCCTCTGGGACTCCAGGCCTGTTGACTTGAAGGTCTCTGCTCATCCACCTCAAACCTGGCTCAAGGCTTTTCGTGGGGATCTGAACCCTGCTTTCAGGGGACCCAAATCATTTCTCTGGGAGAACCTGCCTGAACGGCCTGTCCACAGAGGATACTGGCAGAGCGTGCCCCAGAACCTCCACCTGAGCCACTCTCAGCCATTAATAACACCTCGCTCTTTGGGACTTTTTCTCTAGACTGCCTCCCCGCACTTCCTTCCTGTGCTTATTGCTCTTTACAACAAGGCTGGGTATTTTTAACCTGAGGTTTCCATTTATCTCTCTGATAAATGTCTGTCTGATGGGGACTGGGCTGAGCAGGGGTGCTGGCACGCTGACAGGGCTAGGAGTGTCTGGCCAGTCATCACTGCTGAAACAGGCCTCTGCCCTGACCTCTGGACAGAGCTCTCTCGGGCTTGCTTTTTTTTTCCCCCTTTCTTTTTGGTTTCTTGAGACAGGGTCTCTCTGTAGCTCTTGTAGACCAGGCTGGCCTCGAGCTCACAGAGATCCACCTGCCTCGGCCTCCTGAGTGCTGGGATTAAAGGCGTGCACCACACTGCCCAACTCTCCCTAGCTTTTGAAATGGCTCTGGAGCAAAGCTTCGGGAACTGCACAGGATACCGGAGAAGTTCACACCGACAGTGCTGGCAAGACTGTATGTGCTAGGTAAAGACCATGGAACACCCGGAACTTCATGCTCCTGCATCCTTGGATCAGCCACCAGGCTACGCTATCTACTTTCCTGATCTTCATTATGAGCATGGTAGCCCTTAAGAATTTTCAGAGCAGCTGCCTCAAGGACTCGCTCCCCTCTCCCTTCCTCCCTTTGTTTCCTAGTGCTGGGGAGCTGAACGCCGGAGCCTCGGAGCCTCAGAGTCAAGGCCCTGAACTGAGCCACACATCCAGATCTTGCTTTGGTCTTTTGTGACATAACTCGGAGAGCTCCACGGTCCCTCCTGGCCCCTCCCCACATCTACTTCCATGCTGTCCTATCTCAGCCCCATGCTGGCACACCCCTCATTTCCTACTGCATCCTCTCCGCCATTCTCACCTGCATCCACACCTGTCTCACTTCTCTGCATCCAGGTGCTTCATGAAGAAACTTATTCAAAGTCCAAACAACCACAAAGAAAAGATGACTGGGTGTTTAGAGTTTTGGGGTGTGTGTGTGTGTGTGTGTGTGTATGTTTCTTTCCACATCCAGTTTTCTTAAAAAACAAAACAATTAAACAGATTGATAGCAGAGAGGTTTCTTCCCCCTCCTCCCCATCCTCCTCCTCTTCTCCTCTCCCTCCTCCCCCTTTCTTTTTATAACCAACAGTGACTCAGCCCAGGCTGCCAGGCCCACATCTAATGTTCTCCAAAGCAACTGATAGTCATAAAGATCGCCCCAGGCTCTATGGTCTCCTACTTTGTACTCTGAGTCACACTGTAAAGGATTAGATATATGTTCAACCTTGTGTTTATATCTGACGGTAGCTTTTAAAATTGTATTATTTATTTTATGTGTATGGCTGTTTCGTCTGCTTCTATGTCTGTGTGCCACGTGCATGAATTCCCACAGAGGCCGGGAGAGAGCATCAGATCCCCTAGGACTGAAGTTACAGAGGATTGTTAGCCAACACGTGGGTGCCGGGACTAGAACCCGAGTCCTCTGGAAGAGCAGCAAGTACTCTTAACTGATGAGCCAGCTCTCCAGCCCCTCTGGCAGTAGTTTTTATAATGTTAGTTCCTTTTGAACATTTGCCCTCAGATGTCTTAGGGACTTTTCAGTTAGGCAGCCTATCTCTCCTGTGGGCTGGTGGCATTCAGGACTTGTTGACTGCACCAAATATCTGTAGTTCTCATCTTCAGCCTCCACCCCAGCCACACCTCTGTTTCCCACTCTTGTAACTGTCCTCACCACTCCCTCTGGTTCAGCTGCCCCACAGCCCCGTGGAGCAATGCCTGCTGGCCCCACGGAGAGCCAGCTCCACTTGCTGCACCTTTGGTGATTGGTTTAGTCTGCAAACATTAACTGAGCGTTCCAGGGAACAGAGAGAGCTGTGTGGGGCAGACACTAAGAAAAGCACAAAGAAATACGTCAGTATCACCTCTAGGGCAGCGCATTCTCATGCCTGTCTCCTGGAGAGCAGCTTCACTAAAGTTCAGAGGAGCACACAGCAGAATGGTGGGAGCTAAGGGGACCTAGGCAGGGTTAATCAGAAAAGCCTTCCCACGAGGAGATTGGAGCTAGACCTTCATTATCAGGAATGCTGGCCAACCTGGGCAAACAGGTGCACGTGGTAGGCAGCCCATCCTGGCAGTGCAACCAAAATTCCTTGTTACCTCCACCAGGAAGTTGCCTTCTGAATCCTAAGCTGCTCCTTCCTCTCTGGGTTAACTGGCTCATAAAGACTGGAGGCCAGCCTCACTAAGGAGGAAGTGGACTGGCTTCCTGTTTGTTTGTGACTCTCAGAGCTGCGGGGCCCAGCCATGTACAGCAATCCAACAGAACAATCTGGTCTGAGCCAAGAGTCCTGGGGAGCTGTCTGCCCACCAGCACACCCTCCGCAGCTGGGCGTCTCAACACTCCATCCCAGAGCAGTGGGTACTCAGAAGGGCAGATCTGGAGCAGCTAAGCCTGCAGATCAGGAAGAAGGCAGCAACTTCCTCAAAAAAGCCAAAGTCACATAATTCGCAATGCTAAGCCACTGGGAAGCTCAAGGCCCAGAGCGTTGCTGTCATCCTCACCCCAAAGGTCATTTCCTGGAAGAGACCCTGGGTACAATCTTGTTACCTGTGATCAAACCAAGTGCGGGGATCTCAGATTTTTTTAAGAACCACATAAGCAAGGGGCTGGAGAGACGGCTCAGTGGTTGAGAGCACTGGCTGCTCTTCCAGAGGTCCCAGGTTCAATTCTCAGCACCCACATGGCAGCTCACAGCTGTAACTCTTGTCCCAGGGGATCCACTTCCCACATACAGACACACTTGCACACAAAACATTAATGTATATAAAATCAAAATAAATAAGTTAAAAAAGGAACCAGATACCAAGTGTAAGATTTTCTTAGCAACAGTAAAAGCCAACTAGAGGCCACAAAAACAAAAACTAAAACCCTTCATGAATCCACACAAAAGAAAAGATGACCTGAGTTAGATTGCCCAAATCCTACAGTGACAGAACTATTTTATTTCGTTTGGTTTTGTTTTTGGAGACAGGGTTTCTCTATGTAACATCTCTATGTAACGTCCTGGAACTCAAGAAATCCACCTGCCTCTGCCTCCAGAGTGTGAGGACTAAAGGCATGCGCGTATGCCACCACTGCTGCCACCACCACACTGAATCATCAAAGTTCTCCACACGTGTGCTGTGGCATGCACAAACACACCTCCATACATACACACCAGTGTAATGCAAAAAGCACAGAAAGACTAGAGCGAGAGAGAGTCCTCCTACCATTTCTCTTGGTACTCCCCAAACCACTTTTTGATCACTTAAATTTCCTTCTTCCACAAAAAGAAAAAAAAATTCAGTAGGGCAATACTCTTAGCCTTTGAGAAAGATCATATTTATAGCACCTGATTATCTTCCTCCCTCCAAAAATGAATATTTAACATGATTTATGTATGCATGTGATGTGTGTGTGTGTGTCTGAAATATTACCTGTGGGCAAAGAGAAGATGGTCCATTCTGTTTTCTTTTTCACATTTCTCTGTGTCGTTGACAGTCAGGAGTATTAAGCTGTCAGGATTTTTCTAGACTTGCAGGATGAAGCAGGGTGGGGCTGGGGTCAGTGATTCCCTGAGACTATGGCAGGGAGGAGGTGGGCACGACACTTCGCTCTCAGATCTGAATGCATTAGTCACGGTGTAGAAGATTCCACATTCTGCTTTGTGGATCCCTTACGGCAGAAGTCAAAGCCCTCTAACCACTTGGCTCCTTTCCAACCACTCCCTTTCTGTTTCTTCCCCATTTCAACTCCTTATAGTTTAACTTTTGGCCTGAGCCAGAAAAGAGAAATCTGAAGGAAAAAGAAGAAACTCAATATTATAAGGTCCTTTAATACAGATGACCTGATCAGCCGTCATGTGGACTAAGCCTTTTTAAAAATTTATTTATTTTATTTATGTGTGCGGGTTATTATTGCTGTTGTTTGGTTCTGCATGTATCTGTGTGCCACATGTGTTCCTAATACCTTCCATATCCAGAAAAGGGCGTCTGATTCCCCGGGACTGGAGTTACAAAGAGTTGTGAGCCACTTTGTAGGTGCTAGGAATCAGAACTGCATCCTTTGGAACAGCAGCCAGTGCCCTTAACCGTGAAGCTGCTTCTCCAGTCCCCAGACTGAGCTTCTTGAAAAATTACCTGTGTCATTCTCTGAAACATCTAGCCTAGGACTGCCCACAGTACGTGTCCATGATACTTGCTGGAAGCATGAATAAACAAGCTCATATGCAGCATTTGCCTTTTCAGGTCTATCCATCCATAAAACACCCACAAGATTTCAGGTCCCTAAGCACTTGACCTATCAGGTTTTAAAAAATAATTTAATTTCATGCACATTGGTGTGATGGTGTCGGATTCCCTGGAACTGAGTTACAGACAGATGTGAGATGCCATGTGGGTGCTGGGAATGTTTGGACCCAGGACTTCTGGAAAGGCAACCAGTGCTCTTAACCGCTGAGCCATTTCTCCAGCCCCAGTCTATTAGTTTAATTGTGGCTCTCCTCCCAAGCGTTTTGGGAAACTGAATGGAAAACTAGCGTCTCAGAAAGAAAATCTGTTGTTCCTTTCATGTCCTATAAATTCATTAACAATTGGATAAACTCGGGGGCTGGAGAGATGGCTCAGCGGTTAAGAGCATTGCCTGCTCTTCCAAAGGTCCTGAGTTCAATTCCCAGCAAACACATGGTGGCTCACAACCATCTGTAATGAGGTCTGGTGCCCTCTTCTGGCCTTCAGGGATACACACAGACAGAATATTGTATACATAAATAAATAAATATTAAAAACAAAACAATTGGATAAACTCCCTCAAACTGACCTCAAACTACTAAAACCTAAACATTCAGCACCCTGAGAGCCTCAGGGGTCTAAGAACAGGTGGGACCAGAGCTGCCTGGAAGTTCGGTTCTTCCTGTTAGAAACATGGGTGGTACCAGTTTGGCTCGTGGTTGGGACCGTTTGCTTATTTAGAGTCACAGATGCCCAGGGGCTCTATATCAGGAAGTCATGTACAGAGGGTCACCTCAACCTATTTGCTTATCTTCAGTGCAGGCCAGAACACATGAATCTTTTTCTGAACATCTTGTTCCTGTCAACCAGCCTGGAAGCCGCGATGGCAATCAGGCTGCTGCCATCTGGTGGAGAAGAGCAGCAATAGCCACGGTGGAGAAGAGCAGCCAGAGCCACGCCTGGCTCCGGGTTTGGCGCTTTGAGGAGGGTGACTTCTGAGAAGAAACACTGGGTTTGAAGCTTGCTCAGCGCAGACCCTTCCCACAAACAACAGCAGCTCTAAGACCTCGGCAGGAGGCATAAACACTCCGCAGCGCTCTGCTGGCGAGTACACCCATGTCTTGCAGCTTATCCTTCAACAGCATTGTCAAGATGACGAGGTTAGCCAACTTGATGTTGCTGCAACCGAAATACCTGAGAAAAATCAGCTCACAGGGGGAAAAAAAAGTTTACTTGGACTCAGAATTTCTGAGGCGTCAGTCATGGTTAGCTGGCTCCATTGCTTTCAGGCCTGTGATGGGGCAGAAACTCAAACCAGTGGGAGCAAGTGGGGGGAGGGGGATGGGACACTGCTCACCTCAAAGCAGTTGGTGGTGAAGAGGAGAGGAGAGGAGGGGAGGGGAGGGGAGAGAAGGGGAGGAGGAGAGGAGAGCCAGTCACAAGCCCACAGCTGACTGACTTCTTCCAATGAGGCCTCACTGCCTAGTTTCCTCTCTCCTAATGTCATTAAATTGTGAATCCATCAATGAACTAACAGTGTGTGTGTGTGTGTGTGCCAAGTGTGTGTGCATGTGTGTAGAGTGTATACATCTACCAGCCTGTGTGCAGAGATCAAGTCTGGCGTCCTGCTCTATTACTCTGAATTGTCTTAGGATAGGGTGTTTTGCTGAACCTGGAGTTTGCTGTTTATTAGTTGTTTTTTGGCTAGGCTGGTGGCCCAGAACCCCAGGATCACTGTGTCTCTATCCAAATCCACGCTAAGGTTACAGGCACAAATTACGATACTTGCTTTTTTATAGGGGTGCTGGGGATTTGAACCCAGGCTTTCATGCTTATGTGTAAAGCAATCAGCCCCCCTCCCCCCAGTCACACCATTGGACATTGCACTGGGAACCAGGCCTTCAATTCAGGTACCTTTTCTATCCAAAGGATGAGAGTCATATCCTCAGGGATTTCTGTTGCAGCTGCTCTTGTTTTGATTTTCTTGTGTGGTACTGCAGATGAAACCCCCGGGCCTTGTGTATGCTAAGCAAATGCTCTCTCCTTGAGCTACATCCATCCCTCTCAATTTTGTTTTTATTTATTAAAAAACAAACAAACAAGCAAAAAACCAGGGGCTGGAGAGATAGCTCAGCGTTTAAGAGCACTGGTTGCTCTTCCAGAGGACTGGGGTTCAATTCCCAGCACCTACATGGCGGCTCACGTCTGTCTATAATTCCAGTTCTAGGGAATCCAACACCCTTAGACAGACATGCAGGTAAAACACCAATGCACATAAAATAAAAATAAACAAATCATAAAAGGGTAAACACATATCTAAACAAACAAACAAACCCAGGATGAAGAATTTGTAAAATTGACCAGCGATCTCCCAAGAGCCAGAATTCAACCCCAAATCTCTCCAGTTCTAAAACTTTCCCTCTACTTGGAGTTGCCTTCTAGAGTGAAAACTTGGGAAGCTCCACCCAGTGGACATCTTCATCCTGGCAAGAAGCACCGCTGCAGGTCACTGGCATGAAGGGGCTTCAAACGAGAAGGTACTGTTCTGTGTCCTGCCCAGTCTAGTCTAGCTGGTGGCAAAACCATGTTCAAGAGAGACAGGAAAGATCATGCCAGCACCTGTGAGTGCAAAGGAAGGATTTCCAAGTCTGGAAGCCCCAAACACTGAAACAGCTGAGAGATGAGTGACAGGCTGGGAACAGCACTAGTCAGTGTGCAGACAGACATCTGGACTTCTCCGGTGACTCTGCTACCTGGATCCTGTGGGATGTTGGGCAAGGCTCCTGGCCCTGCACCACCTAAAGGAAGGAGGGTTCCCAAGGAGCTAACAACTTCCTGCTCAGTTCCATGCTGTCTAGGATGTCCATGGAGTAGTTACATAGGAAGGGAGTCCTGGAGGAAAAGATGTGCTAAAGAAGACCTTGACAAAGGTAGAGGCGGTGGTGGCTCAGGGTAAGGGGAAAATCCCCCAAATTGCAAAAGATCATGTTTGGCACAATCTACCATAAAGAGCACTTGCAAGTTCTCTTTGGGTCTCTGACTTTCTCAGATGGACATAACCTTAGTTAGAGGCTGTAGCTACTGAACCCTGACTTTTGGGGTTCAGGGGGCTCATCTCTGCCCTTGTCTCCATCCTAGGCTGTGTCTTCCTGCATTGTCAGGTGGTCCAGCAGCAAACAATTCCCAGAGGACAGAACTATGGAAGTAAAAGCATTTGACCCACATGTAGAGCTCCTCAGACCCATTGGAGACTATGTGGTTCTTCTTTCCTAATGCCTGTTTGCTCCCCATCCTCCTTCCAGGGCCTTGGAGATGTGTGCAAGCCAGTGAACAGCAGACAGTGTAGATTTGTACATCAGAGTCTCGGTGTGAGTCCTCAGGTCATTGCAGCCTTGGACACAATCAAGGACCCTGGTGACAACCCACTGTACCTAACAATTCCTCCTGGGACCTGAGACCTCCAGATTCCAGAGTTCTTCGCAAGCCAGGGGTCAGCCATGTTTTCTATAAAGGGAGAGACAGTATTTCAGGCTCTGTGGGCCACATGGCTTTGCTGCAACCCTGCAATGCTGCACGCAGATGGAGCACTTAGGAGCATAGATAGCTGTGCCCCAGACAAACTCAGCTGTGGACAAAACTTGATTTTATTTTTGGTTTTTCGAGACAGGGTTTCTCTGTGGCTTTGGAGCCTGTCCTGGAACTAGCTCTTGTAGAGCAGGCTGGCCTCGAACTCACAGAGATCCGCCTGCCTCTGCCTCCTGATTAAAGGGATTAAAGGCGTGCGCCACCACCGCCTGGCAAACCTTGAACATTTTTATGTATCACAAAATATTCTCCTTTGATTCCCCCCATCCAACCCTTTAAACATGTAGAAACAGCTCCCAGCTCGTGAGTTGTAGGAAAACAAGTGGCAGTTACCGTTAACTGGCTTGCAGGTGACTTACAGCTCGTGCAGCCAATCTTAGAGGGTCCCAGCCTTTCACAGCTGATGGCTTCTCCTGACAGGCAGTTTTTCTCATCTCTCAGGATGATGACAGCCTTATGCCCCCCGCCTCCCCCCCAAGTAGCCCTGCCATTCTGGTTTCACCTGCTCTTTGGAAGTTGCTGGACTAGAGGAGACTGTAGAGAAACTGCCTCTCCTCCAGCATCAAAAACAAGGCATTCTCTTCTAGCTACAGACAAGGCCCGGTATATTTCCATCCATTCTCTCTGCCAGTTCTGTTCATCTGGGCTTTACCAAGGCACCCAAGCCTCTACCAGCTGGGGCAAGTTTCATCACTCCCTTTCCACTGGATTCTCAATCCTGGTGTTGCCAAAGTTCCAGGGCTCTTCTTTATAAAGGGAGACGTCATACATGAGAAAAGCTTCAAGGAGGCCAGCCAGAGGTGAAGTTCTGGGGAAGAGGGTTTGTAAGCTGGGCTTGAGGCAGGGCCAGGACAGGGATCAAAGGAGAATGGCAGAGAGGTGGGCAGGTGAGTGGGCTGCTGGAAGGTGACCATAGAGGGTCAGTCTCTGTTCACGGGGCCACCATATGGAGGGAGGGACAATTCTCAGGAATCGAAGGGTGCTGCGAGCAGGTATCCTTCCTGACGCCGAGAACACAGCGCAGAACGGCTTAAATAAACTAAGTGTGCTTGGTACACTGCCATGTCCTTCCAGCACTTGGATGTCAGAAGGATGTCGAGCCGATGATCATCCTCAGCTACACGGTGAGTTTGAGGACAGCCTGGGATACATGCGACTAACCCCGAGCAAGAGCCTGTAGCATGAATTCTAATCGGTCTTAATAATGAAAACTCAGAGTCAGCTATTGGGGGGGGGGGATGGAGGCTGAATGATCGGAGCAGCCACTAGAGTTCTCACCTCCACCAATGCTCAGACCAAAGGAGCGATCCTATCCCTACAACTCCTCAGACAGCATCTCAGACTAAATCCTCAGACTGTATTGAGCTCCTGTCTCCTCCCACCTTATAGTCCTCTCTCAGTCCAGCCATATCACTCCTGTCTCCACCTCCCTGGTGCTGGGATTAAAGGCCTGGGATCCCAAGTGCTGGGATCACCTTTGTGTGAGCTGTTTCTCTTTTGGACAAAGCCAACCTTGTGTAGCTCAGGGTGGCCTTGAACTCACAGAGATCTGGAATTAAAGGTGTGTGCCACCACTGCCTGGCCTCTAGGGCTAACTAGTGGCTCGCTCCACTCTTTGATCTTCAGGCGAGCTTTATTTGTTATAGCACAAACAAAATATCACAAGAGCCTTGTCTTCCAGCTCTCCCTTCTAATTCAGCCCCATGAGTTCTGTTCCTTTTTCTGTTCACTTGACAAACATCAATTCCCGTAAGGACCAGTCACTCCCAGAGCAGGATGAGGAAGGGTACCCTGGCCCAGTGTATGGTAGAGGAGAGAATATGCATAATGCATGAACACAAACATGCACACAGACCTGCACTCCAGGCTGGAATGCTGAGTGCCTCACAGGAATGTGGATGCTCATTGTTCAGGCCAGGGAGAGGCAAGGGGACAGGGCAAAAACGTTGTTGAGGAGAAGCAACTGAACAAAGACTCAAAGGAAAGGCTGTGTGATGTCAGGGTAGGACAGGCTGTCCAACATGGGGTGACTGTGAGAAGAGATGCAACACAGGTATGGGGGTGGCAGACAAAGGTGAAGATCAGTGTGTTTTCAGGGGAGGTGCTATTGACAAATGAGCCCTGTCCCACAGCCTCCTATGACCTTCTAGCCCAGGTTACTTCCTATCGGAGCTAGTGGCTTTACCCAAAATTAGTGACAGATGGCAAAGGTCTGAGGGAGGTCCTAACTACATTGCTCCCCGTGCTGTTGCTGGAAGGCCCTATTAGAACTGCATAGCATTTGCAAACTGGGCATGGTGGCATGGCGTGTGTGTAACCCTAGAACTCAGGGTAGAGGCAGAAGGATCAGAAGATTCAGGCTAGCCTGTGCTACACGAAAGCCTGCCTCCAAATAAACAAATCAATAAATAAAGTTTAGAAATAATGAATAATGTCATTTGCTAATCAATAGCTGATAAGTCTATCTCTCTCTCTTTTTTAACAGAAACCCACACAGGAATGGCTACCCCCTCACCACGAATCTGTCAAATTCTCAGAAGTGAGAAAAATGGCAAGCCCTTGAGGTTTTTCGTTCCCTTCCCTGTCCAGGGTCCACTGTCTGAGCATGCAAGCCTTTGAGCCTGAACAACGAAACTATTCATCCTCCATGGAGCCAACAGGGAGGAAGCCACTTCCTGTTCTCTCCCCTTCCTGGCCAGGCCAGGACATGGCTTTCCATCCCAGGCTGGGAAATGGCGTTGATAAAGGCCCATTGTGACAGTCTCACAAACCCGGAGGCCATCAAGGGGCTAAGAAGCCACTTAACAGCTCTTGAACATTTGTGGAAAGAATCATTCTGCGGAAGTGGAGGCAGAGAGAGGCCCCAAAGTTGCCACTGGGACGCACCTCTGCCACCCCACGATAGGGAAGCTGACAGCAAAGCCAGTAGGGGGCCAGCCTGCCTGCCACACCATGGGCTGACCTGAGGCAGAAGGGACCCAGACGCCCCCAACAGGCAACTTTACAATTCAGGGCTCCTGGACACCTGGAGATGAAACCCAATCTCCTGCCAAATGCAGGAAACACAAGGGTCCTTGAAAGGGCCTGAGGGAGAGGAGCCTTCTGCCTCCTCCTCCCAAGGGTGTCCAAAGTAATAAATGGCAGGAAAAGAGGAAGGCTGTGGCGTGGATGCTGGTCTGGAAATTATTAGGAATCAGGCTTTTTGCTGCAGTCTTCAGTGTGCCTGAGTCAGGCACCTCATCATTCGCAGGCCTCCCAGTCTCACAAGCAAATAAATGCACAGGCAAGAGGGGACAGGAGGTCTGGGACTGCAAGGGACACCCATGTGAGCAGCCATAGGAGGTCTGGGACTGCAAGGGACACCCAGGTGAGCAGCGAGATGGAAGCTTTAGTGTCAGGCTTGAGGGCCAGGAACCCATCACATTTTTGGTCCTTGGGAGGTAAGAGACCAGATTCTGCATAGGCCTAGGGAAGGGTGTTGAAGAGTACAGTGTTGGGAGATGCCATCCTTTAGCTCCACCCCAAATCTGTCCAACTCTTCAGCCTGGTCCTTTCGGAGAGGAACTGGGAGGGTCCAGGTCAGACAGGAGCTTGGAGTCTTCCTAAGGGCCCCTCTGTAAGGCCAGGGGGTGAAAGGGGAAGGGGTTCCCACCTTGTTCCTAGAAGCATGAGGCGGTGGTTGGTACTATTCACCTCTTGGTCCTACATCAGCTCTCTCTCTTCACGACCTAAATGCATGCATTTGGTAACCCTCGGATGTCAAGGCGCTGCCAATCCCACGAGTGAAAGCAAAGCTGAATAACCCACTGCTTCGGCCACCTGATGTCTAGATCTGGGTGTGGCTGTGGGCATCTGATACCAACTACATCCCTCCTGGGGAGCAGTGTCCAGAGCTGTGGGCAGAGCAACCCTGTTTGTAGTGATACTAAAATACAGAAGACATTAACCTCTTGCCCGTCTCACCTCCTATGAATTCATCTCATGACAAACTCACCCGAGGTTTGGTACCAAGGCTCACTCCAGAATGGGGTGGGATCCACCACACACAACTAGGCATTTTCTAAAACCAAAGCGTTTTCTGTCTTGCTTGATATTCCTTCCCATCTGGTGATAGAAACGTGCACACGCAAGCAACTGTTGGGACACTCTGTTCTGATCCTCTCGCTCGCACAAACTGAAAACAAACCCTGAAGGCAGCTGGAAGGTCTGGGTGTCATTTATTGACAGCAGCTTACATTGTGTTTTCTCCCCTTGATTGCTTCCTTCGGAGCACCGGCCCTGCAGCTCTTGGGAAGGAAGGGCAATCTTTTAGAGGGAATAGAAAGGCAGATGCACATGTCCTTGGCAGGTGTGCTTAGCCCCGGCAGGATGCAATCCTTCAAGTTGGAATCCCATTGGGTATTTGAGAGGACCAATGTGGGGAGTGGAAAGGGAGTCTTCAACAGGCCTCACATCTCAGTCCAGGCCTCTTGTGCTGTTCCAAGTCCATCCCGGTGTTAGGACTCTGATGGGGGCAGCAGAACTAGGCCCACCCACCTTGCTGGGCAGATTCCTCACTCCATGCCCTGTTCGCGCACACACCTACTTCCGCTGGTCAGTCAGAGGGAATGGGCCTTACGGTTAAGATAGACCACTTCCTCTGGCCCTCCCCAGCTGTGTCTGTGCAGGTTCAAATGGCTGGAAAAACTGAGGGCTTGCCTTTCTGGTTCAACTGTGTGTGCCACCGTCCTCAGATCTTCAATATACGACAGGATGGAGGCTATAGGTCTACTCAGGCCGCCAGCTGTGTGCCTATCCATCACACACTGCCCTGCCTGTCTTCTGCCAACTGTCAGTGCCTGGGGTGGGAGGCTCCAAAGGCGCAAAGCCAGTCTGCATAAGCACTTGGCAACTTTGGATATCAAAGTGGGTAAAAAAGTGGAACAACAAAAGTTTCATTTGGTAATTACAGATCTGAAGTGATTCTGCTTTTATTTCCTTCACGTTAAGCCAATCATGGAATTTCACAGTGATTTCTAGGGTGGGGCAGAAGGAAAGTGTATTCAGAATGATGGAGGCCATGGCCTGGTTGGCCTGAGAAGGTGCAAGCAGGGGGCTCACTGGGGAAGCTGGAG
>PVIU01030258.1:0-16350 GCA_004026605.1 Ondatra zibethicus | reverse complement strand
GTACTACATAGCAGAAAAAAATAACGACAGCCTAAATTTTGCAGGAAAATGGATGGAACTAGAAAGCATTATTTTGAGTGAAGTAACCCAGACACAGAAAGACAATTATCACATGTACTCACTCATAGGTGGTTTTTAAACATAAGGCAAAGAAAACCATCTTACAAACCACAATCCCAGAGAATTTAGACAACAATACAGACACTAAGAGAGACCTACATAGATATAATCTACGTGGGAAATAGAAAGTATAAAAAGACAAGATCTCCTGAATAATTTGGGCACATGGGGACCTTGGGGGAGGGTAGAGGGAGGGAGGGGAGTTGCAGGGAGGGGAGCAGAGAAAAATAAAAAAAATTTTAAAAAAAGAAAAAGAAAACACTATCCTTAGTGATATATCCCAAACCCAAAAAGATGATTATGGTATGTACTCACTCATTAGTGGACCCTAGCCATAAACAAAGAACATTAAGCTTATAGCTCACAAGCCTAGAGAAGCAAAATAGCAAGGTGAACCCACAGAAAAATATATATAGATCCTCCTGGAAACTGGAAGCACACAAGATCGCTGGGCAAAAGTTGGAAGCAGGGGAGTGGGAATAGGGGTTGAGGTAGGGGTGGGGGTAAAATGGAGAGAGGAGGGAGAAGGGAGAAGGAATGAACTGGGGAGAGCTTGGGGGAGTGAGAGGGTGGAGATGGAAGAAGGGTGGATATTGGAGAAGTCAATAAGATATCTACATTTAGGGAGTCATTTTAGGATTGGCAAGAGTCTTGGCTCTAGAGGGGATCCCATGTGTCCACGGGGATGTCCCCAGCTAGGTACTTGGGCAGCAGAGTGGAAGGTGCCTGATCTAGCCTTGTCCCATAGTCACATTGATGAATATCTTGATCATCACCATAGAAATTTCGTCTGATGGAAGGAGATAGAGACAGAGACCCACATTCACATCTGGGCAATGGATTGAGCTCCCAAGGTCCAGTTGAAGAGCAGAAGGTGGGAGAAGATGAGCAAGGAATTCGGGAACTGGTGAGGCTGGTCCACCCACCATGACAGTGTGCCTGATCTAATGGGAGCTCACCAAATGCAGCTGGACCAGGACTGAATGAGCATATGATCAAACCAGAATCTCTGAATGTGGCTGCCAATGGGGGCTGACTGAGAAGCCAATGATAATGGCACTGGGACCTAGCTCTTCTGCATGTATTATATTTTTGGGAACCTAGTCTATTTGGATGCACACCTTCCTAGGCCAGGATGGAGGGGGGAGGGCCTTGGGCTTCCCACAGGGAAGGGTACCCTGCCCCCACTTAAGGAAGCAGGGGGAGGGAGGATGGTTAGTGGGGTAGATGGAGGGGACTGGGAGAAGGGGAAGAAGTGTAAATTTTTTGAATGAAAAATAAAGGATATAAAAAAAAAGAAAACAGAGCAAAGACACATTAGTGACTTAATAGCATACCTAAAAGCTCTAGAAAAAAAAAAGAAGCAGACTCACCCAGGAGAAGTAGAAGGCTGGAAATAACCAAAATGAGGGCTGAAATTAACAAAATTAATTTGGTTTAATTATTTAATTAATTATTTAATTTTCTAAAGCTGGTTCCTTTAGAAAATCAACAAGATCAACAAACCCCTATCCAAACTAATCAAAAGGTAGAGAGAGAACACTCAAATTAACAAGATCAGAAATGAAAAGAGGGACATAACAACAGACACTGAGGAAATTCAGAGAATCATTAGGTCTACTACAAAAGCCTGTATGCCACAAAATTGGAAAATGTACAAGAAATGGACAGTTTTTAGATAAATACCACATACTGAAATTAAATCAACAACATGTAAACAATTTAAATAGACCTATAAGTCACGAGGTAATAGAAGCTGTCATCAAAAACCTCCCAACCATGAAAAGCCCAGGACCAGATGGTTTAATGCAGAATTCTACCAGAACCTCCAAGAAGAGCTAATACCTATACTCCTTAGTGTGTTTCACACAAGAGAAACAGAAGAGTCATTGCAAAACTCTTTTCATGAAGCTACAGTTACCCTGATACCAAAACCACACAAGGATGCAACCAAGAAAGAGAATTACAGACCAATCTCACTCACGAACATCAATGCAAAAATTCTCAATAAAATACTGGGAAACCGAATCCAAGAACACATCAAAAAAATCATCCTTTATGATCAAGTAGGTTTCATCCAAGAGATGCAGGGCTGGTTCAACATATGAAAATCTATCAATGTATTCCATCATATAAATAAACTTAAAGAAAAAAACCATATGACCATTAGATGCTGAAAAAGCATTTGACAAAATTCAACACCCCTTTATGATAAAAGTCTTCGAGAGATTAGGGATACAAGGTTCATATCTAAATATAATCAAAGCAATATACAGCAAGCCGACAGCTACCATCAAATTAAATGGAGAGAAACTCAAAGCGATTCCACTAAAATCAGGAACAAGACAGGGCTGTCCACTCTCCCCATATCTCTTTAATATAGTTCTTGATTTTCTAGCAATACCTATGAGACAACATAAGGAGATCTTGGGGATTCGAATTGGAAAGGAAGAAGTCAAACTTTCATTATTTACAGATGATATGACAGTTGCAGATGATATGACAGATGCATACCTTCCTAGGCCAGGATGGAGGTGGAAGGGCCTTGGGTTTCCCACAGGGCAGGGTACCCTGCCCCCTCTTAAGGAAGCAGGGGGAGGGAGGAGGGGTAGTGGGAGAGTGGGAAGAGGACTGTGAGAAGGGAAGGAAGTGTAAATTTTTGAATGAAAAATAAAAGAATATGAAAAAAACTACCTTGAGATTTCACATTTCCCACATAAGAATGACTAGCTGCCTATAACAAATGCTGATGAGGATGTGGAGAAAGGGGAGCCCTCATTCACTGTTGGTGGGGTTCCAAATGGTGTAATCACTTTAGAAACAGTCTGGAGAACACTCCCAATAACTAAAAACAAATCTACCACACCTCACAAATCTGACTCAACTACACCACTTCTTGCATTTTGTCAAAGTACTTGACATCCTACTCCAAAGATACATGCTCAGCCAGGTTCATTGCTACTCTCTTCACAAAAGCTAGAAAAGAGAAACAACTTGAATGACCTTCGACTGATTAACAGGATACAAAAAAAGTAGATATACACAGTGAATAATGTTCTGAGTGTTGATTACGTGTCCTTAGGTTGTCCCCTAGAGAACAGTAGGATACCTACAGCTTGTGTCTGTGGCAACAAGAGGTATGGCCCCCAGGCTCAAATGCTGTGAAGTGGCCAGGTCTTGGGCACAAGTGCATTGCAGGGCTAGTTGTCATGCTCACAGTTATTCCAGGCAGTGTGGAGTGAATCTAGAGAGAGTTCTTGACATTTTCTGATAATTCCTGGCCCAGAGACAAAAGTATGTATCTAGATGATGGGCACACCCAGTGCTTCCAAAATATGATAGGAAAGTCCTTTCATTTTCATTTGAAGTCAGAGGAGAGGACATCAGAATAGGAGCTGCACCTGCACTTGACTGGTCTTATCTTAGTTAATCTCTTTGCACAAAAGATGCTAATTGCCTTAGTAAGGAGAATATTAGTTATGGTACAAATAGATGCATTTTGTGCTCTCAAATAAAGATTCTAGTTCTTGTTTTGATTCTGCTGTTGTGTAAACATTCTGAAATCAGCAATTTAGTGAGCAAAGGATTTACTTGCTTGACACATTGCAGTGAAACCCATCACTAAGGGAAGACAGGGTAGAAATTCAAAGCAGGAATGTGAAGGAAGGAACTGAGGAGGGAAGTTGCATGCTATCTCTCCTTTTCTCTGTCACCCTGTCTCTTTCTCTCTGTGTGTCTTTCTCTGTCTCTCTGTCCCCCATGGATCAAGCTTAGCTAGTTTCCTTAGAAGCCAGGCCATCTGCATATGACTGGTGGTGTCCACAGTTGATATGGACCATCAACCTCCGTCATGAAAATCAAAATAGCCCCTCACAAACAATTCTGCAGACTGACTTGATTAAAATAAAGACTCAGTTGAGACAGGGCCCTCACAATGCTCACTTTATGTTGTGTCAGTTTGATACTTAATTCAAACTAGAACAAGAAGGTGAGGTTATGGAATAAGCATAATGAATCCAATATCAGAATCATCAAAAGAATTCTGTCTTTAGAATGCCACCACAACTCTGAAACATGTCAACCTCCAATACTGTCATGCAAATGGAGTCTATGAGTGTACTGAAGTAGGCACATGCTTCTGTTCCAAACACAAAAGTCTGGAATACAATATCAAGACATCACACAAACTGAAAAAACCTCAACTACACTCCCATATGTTAGGAGATCCTGAATCGAGGATTTCACATTTCTCCATCACAATTGGAAACCGTGAGCTTTCCCAGACAGGAGAAATCACATTCATGTCGTACTTTGTTCCTTGATGAACCTGGATAAATGTGCAAGAGCAAGTACAGGAAGACTTGGCCAACATAGTTGTTGATACATGATGAAACCTAATGAATGGATGATTCTGTCTCTGGTCCTGTGTGATTCCACAGTTGTAGCCATGATGAAAAAATGGTTACTCAAATGTAACATTTGTGTTGACTGAATCACATTATGTTGCATTCAGTGGGTCCCAGGTTACATATCCAAATCTTTCTGAGTCACTCCTAATGACACTGAGAAAAGTGAAAGTTCTACTGATCTAAGACAGCCTCAGTCTAAGGCCTTCTGAGAGATTCTGACCACTATCCACCACATGCTAGGTTATATCCTGAGAATAGGTTCACATGTTATTACTACTGAGTTCTCAATTTTGCTGGGCAGAAGTTATTGCTTGTAGCTGTGTGTAGGGACAATAACTTGCTGAAACTAGACTGAAGTTACAGATGTGTTTGACAGGTATGCTGGTTACTTTCTATCTCTTAACATAACCAAGAGACATCTTGAGGAGCCTCAAGTAATTGCCTCCATCAGCTTGGTCTGTTAGTATGTATGGGAAGAATTTACTTGTTACTGATTGGTTGTGAGGGCCCAGCCCACTGTGGATATTGTTAGGCAGGTGGTCCTAGGCTATACAAGAAGTTAACTAAGCAAACCATACAGAGTATGCCAGGAATCATTATTCTTTCATCATCTCTAACTGACTTCCATTGGGCTAGAATAATGATACAAGTAAATAATAATAATTTGTCACCTTAAAGTCCATTATTCAGAATTATAAGAATTCTGTGGGTACTCAATAGTTATTTATAAACTGTGGAGTGATTCAGATGAAACAGACACATTCTTAGAAGTGCAAACACTAGAGAAGTAAAAGCATGAAGAAACACAAAACTAATGCCATGAAAAACCAAAACAACTGAATCAATAGAGACAATTGAAAAAATTAAGTCCCCAATCCACTAAACTTTCTGGCCATTCAGCAGGGCTTCTCCCTGGCTACTGGTTTTCACACTTATCCCACCCCAGCTTGCCCCCAAGAACCCCATTCCATCTGCGGGATCCCACGATCTCCCAACAGCCTGCTTCAGGTCTGAGGATCTGGGGACAAAGTGGTGAGTCCAAGGCTGCAAGGGGTTTCTTTGTTCCACAGAGCCTGCAGCACATACCAAGCCTGCCCTATTGTCTGCGAGATCGTTGGCCAGCAAGTGGCCCTGATCCAGTTCCAGCAGATCCATGAGGGGTTACTGTGCCCCAGAAGGGAGTACAGGTGCCCTCCAATTCCCAAAACTGTCTGGCCATTAAGCGGGGCTTCTCCCTGGCTACTGGATTTCACAGTTATCCCACCCTCACTTGCCCCCAAGCACCACCTTCCATCTGCGGTGTCCCATCATCTCCCAACTCATTCTGCTTCAGGGCTGAGGCTATGGGGACAAAGTAGTGAGTGCAAGGCTACAGGGCTATTTTGTTCCACAGAGCCAGCGCCATATACCAAGCCCCAATTTTATCTGTGAGGTCCTTGACAAGAAGTGGCCCTGATCCTGTACCAGCAGACCCATTCGGAGGGGGTCCTTAGATCCACCACCACAGCCTACTTCAGGGAGTTGGGGATCTGAGAGCAAGCTCTAGTGCTGAGGGGACCTAAGAGAGGGCAGAACAAGAAAAATCCCCAAGGAGACAGTAAGTCACAACAAAAATTGGACCAAGCCGAAAGACACCCCTGACCACATTCAAAGGAAGAGATGGGCAGGTACCAATGCAAGAATTCCCCCAACAACCTGAAAAGCAACATGATAACACCAGGAGTCAGCGAATATGCAACAGGAAGACTTGAACAAACTAATCCAGAAGTAGTAGAAGAAATCAACTTTAAACATAACATTGTGAAAGTGATAGAGACCATTAAAGAGGATGTGAAAAATTCCTTTAAAGAAATGGATGAGAAGACTAACAAAAAGATAGTAGAAATGAATAAATCCCTCAAACATACCATAGAAAACCAAGAAAAAGCAATCAAACAGGTAATGGAAACAGTTCAAGACTTGAAAACTGAAATGGAGCCAATGAAGAAAACACTAACCAAGGGATGGCTGGATATGGAAAATCTGGGTAAACGAACAGGAACTACAGAGATAAGTATAACCCACAGAATAAAAGAGATAGAAGAAAGAATCTCAGACACTGAAGATACCATAGAGAAAATAAACTCATTGATCAAAGAAAACGACAAATCCAACAAATTCTTAACACAAAACATCCAGAAAATCTGGGACACCATGAAAAGACCAAACCTAAGAATAATAGTGGTAGAATAAGGAGAAGTACAGCTCAAAGGCCCAGAAAATATATTCAACAAAATTATAGAAGAAAACTTTCCCAACCTAAAGAAGGATATTCCTATGAAGGAACAAGACGCAAAAAGAGCACCAAATAGACTGGATTAAAAAAAAAATCCCCTGGCCATATAATAATCAAAACACAAAACATACAGAATAAAGAAAGAATACTAAGAGCTGCAAAGGAAAACGGTCAAGTAACAGATAAAGGTAAACCTATCAGAATTACACCTGACTTCTCTATGGAAACCATGAAAGCCAGAAGATTATGGAGAGATGTGCTGCAGACATGAAGAGACCATGGATGCAAGCCAAGACTACTATATCCAGCAAAGCTTTCACGCTGATGAATATCTTGATCACATCCATAGAAATTTCGTCCGATGGATGGAGATAGAGACAGAGACCCACATGCATGTGATCAAGCTGGACTCTCTAAATGTGGCTGCCAATGAGGGCAGAATGAGAAGCCATCAGCAATGACACTAAGACCTATCTCCTCTGCATGTATTATCTTTTTGGGAACCTAGTCGATTTGGATGCACACCTTCCTAGGACGGGATGGAGGAGGGAAGGCCTTGGACTTCCCATAGGGCTGGGCACCATGCCCTCTTTTAAGGAAGCAGCAGGGGGGGAGCATGAGGGGACTGGGAGAAGGGGAGGAAATGTAACTCTTTTTTTGGAAAAATAAAAGAATATGGGGAAAAAATAATACCATAAGGACATGTGCTCAACTGTGTTCATAGCAGCTTCACTCGTAATAGCCAGAATGTGGAAATGACCTTGATGTCTCTCAACTGAAGAACGGATAAAGAAAATGTGATAATTTACACAATGGAGTATTACTCAGCTGTTAAAAACAATGACAACAGAAAATCTGAAGGCAAATAGATGGAACTAGAAAAAAATCATCCTGTGTGAAGAATACAGACCCAGAAAGACAAACATGGTATGTACTCATTCATAAGAGGATATTAGCTGTAAAGTAAAGACAAACCATGCTACAATCCACAGACCCAGGGAGGCTAGGTAACAAGAAGTACCCAAGGGGAGACTCATGAATCTCCCTGGGAAGGGGAAATTGAAGATATCTGGGTAAACTGGGGGTAGGTGGGGATGGGAACTTGAGGGATTGGGCAGAGGGGGAGAGTACTGAGAAAGATGACTGGAAATGGGAGAGCATTTCAGGGTCAAGTGAACCCCTGATGCAAGTGAAACTCCACACATCTACAATGCTGACCTTATAAATAAGACTTCTAGCAATTGCCTGAACCGGTCATCTCCTGTGATCAGATTGGTGACTACTCCAACCAGTTGTCATCAGAAAGCCTTCCTCCAAACTGATGGAAACAGATGTAGAGACCCACAACCAAACATTAAGCTGAGCTTTGGGAATCCTGTTGAAGAGAGGGAAGAATTGCAGGAGCCCGAGGGGTCACAGACATCACAGAAAAACCCATAGAAACAAATAACCTGGCTCATAGGAACTCACAGAGTCCAAACCAACAATCAGGGAGCCTGCATGGGACTAACATAGACCCTCTACATATATGTGACTGTTGTGTAGCTTGGTCTACTTGTGGGACTCCTAACAATGGGAGCAGGAGCTGTCCCTAATGCTTTGACTGGCTCTTGGGAACCTATTCCTCATACTTGATTGCCTTGCCCAGCCTTAATATAAGGGGAGGAGCTTAGTCTTACCACAACTTGCTATGCCATGCTTGGCTGATACCCATGGGAGGCCTGCCCCTTCTTGAACAGAAACAGAGGATGAGTGGATTGGAGTAGGGTTGGAGGGAGGGAGGTAATGGGAGAAGAAGAGGGGTGAGAAATGTATTTAGGATATTAAAGAAATTAATTTTAATTAATTAAAAATATTTATGTGAAAAAAAAGCTTTCATTCACCATCAATGGAGAAAACAAGATATTTCAGGATAAAAACAAATTGAATCAATACATAGCCACAAACCCAGCCTTACAGAAAGTACTAGAAGGAAAACCACAAATAAAGGAAGCAAACAACACCCATAATAACACAGTCATCTAACAACCCTCCACTGGCACAACTCAAAGAAAGGAAACACACAAACTCTACAACCCAAAAAAATAACCACAGTTAATAACCACAGATCATTAATATTACTTATATCAATGGATTCAATTAACCTATAAAAAGGCACAGGCTAAGAGAATGGATATGAAAACAGGATCCAACATTCTGTTGTTTACAAGAAACACACCTCAACCACAAGGACAGACATTATCTCAGAGTAAAGGGTTGGGAAAAGTTTTTCAATCAAACGGCCCTAAGAAACAAGCAGGTGTGGATATACTAATATCAAACAAGATCGATTTCAAACTAAAATCAATCAGAAGAGATGGACATGCACATTTTATACTCTTAACAGGAATAATCCATCAGGATGAAGTCTCAATCCTGAATATATATGCCCCTAATATAAAAGCATCCACATATATAAAAGAAACATTACTAGAACTCAAAGCACACATCAAACCCCACACACTAATAGTAAGAGATTTCAACACACCTCACTCACCAATAGACAGGTCAACCAGACAGAAACTTAACAGAGAAATAAGAAAGCTAACAGATGAAATGAATCGAATGGACTTAATAGACATCTATAGAACATTCTACCCAAACAGGACAGAATATATCTTTTTCACAGCATCTCATGGAACCTTCTCGAAAACTGATCACATACTCGGTAACAAAGCAAACATCCACAGACACAAAAAAATTGGAGTAACCACCTGTGTCTTATCGGATCACCATAGAGTAAAGATAGAATTTAACAACAATTCCACCCCCAGATAACCTACAAATTCACGGAAACTTAACAGTCAACTACTGAACCACTCCTTGGTCAAGGAAGAAATGAAGAAAGAAATCAAAGTCTTCCTGGAATTCAATGAAAATAAAGAAACAACATACCCTAAACTTTGGGACACTATGAAATCAGTGCAAAGAGGAAAGGGCATAGCACTTAGTGGCCATAGAAAGGAAATGGAGAAGGCATGTATTAGTGACTTAACAGCATACCTGAGAGTGCTAGAAAAAAAAAAGAAGCAGACTCACCAAGGAGGAATAGAAGACAGGAAAAAATCAAATTAAGGGCTGAAATCAAGAAAATAGAGAAACAGGAAACAGGAAACAATCCAAAGAATCAATGAAACAAAGAGCTGGTTCCTTGAGAAAATCAACAAGACTGACAAAGCCCTATTCAAATTAATCAAAATTAAAACAAGAACAGGTGAACAATTTAAACAGACCTATACGTCATGAGGAAATAGAAGCTATCATCAAAAATCTCCTAACCAAACAAAGCCCAGGACCAGATGGTCTTAATATAGAATACTACCAAAACTTCCAAGAAGAGCTAATACCTATACTGTTAATGTGTTTCACAAAGAGAAACAGAAGAGTCATTGCCAAACACTTTTTTATGAAGCTACAGTTACCCTGATATCCAAATCACACAAAGACACAACCATGAAAGAGAATACAAACCAATCTCACTCATGAACATCGATGCAAAAATTCTCAATAAAATACTAGCAAACCGAACCCAAGAACATATCAAAAAAATCATCTATTATGATCAAGTAGGCTTCATCCAAGAGATGCAGGCCTGGATCAACATACAAAAATCTATCAATGTATTCCATCATATAAATAAACTGAAAGAAAAAACCATATGATCATTTCATTAGATGCTGAAAAAGCATTTGACAAAATTCAACACCCCTTTATGATAAAGGTCTTGGAGAGATTAGGGATACAAGAATAATATCTAAATATAATAAAAGCAATATACAGCAAGCCAACATCAAATTAAATGGAGAGAAACTCAAAGTGATTCCACTAAAATCAGGAATAGGATGTCCACTCTCTCTATATCTCTTCAATATAGTTCTTGATGTTCTAGCAATAGCTATGAGACAACATAAGTAGATCAAGGGGATTCTAATTGGAAAGGAAGAAGTCAAACTTTCGTTATTTGCAGATGATATGAAAATGTACATAAGTATCAAAAAAAATTTTACCAAAGAACTTCTACAGCTGATAAATACCTTCAGTGATGTGGCAGGATACAAGACTGACTCAAAAAAATCAGTAGCCCTCCTATACACAAAGGATAAAGAAAAAGAGAGGGAAATCAGAGAAACATCACCTTTCACGATAGCCACAAATAGCATAAAGTATCTTGGGGTAACACTAACCAAGGCAGTGAAAGATCTATTTGACAAGAACTTTAACACCTTGAGGAAAGAAATTGAAGAGGATACCAGAAAATGGAAGGATCTCCCATGCTCCTGGATTGGTAGGAGCAATATAGTAAAAATGGCAATTCTACCAAAGGCAATCTATAGATTCAATGCAATCCCCATCAAAATCCCAACAAAATTCTTCATAGACCTTGAGAGAACAATCACTAACTTTATATGGGAAAACAAAAATCCCAGGATAGCCAAAACAATCCTATACAATAAAGGAACTTCCGGAGACAATACCATCCCTGACTTCAAACTCTATTACAGAGCTACAGTAATGAAAACAGGTTGGTACTGGCTTAAAAACAGAGACGATGACTAATGGAATCAAATCGAAGACCCTGATATCAATCCACAAACCTATGAACATCTCATATTTGACAAAGAGGCTAAAATTATACAATGGAATAAAGAAAGCATCTTTTACAAATGGTGCTGGCATAACTGGATGTCAACCTATAGGAGAATGAAAATATATCCTTATCTATCACCATGCACAAAATTCAAGTCCAAGTGGATTAAAGACCTCAATATAAATCTGACCACAATGAACCTGATAGAAGAGAAAGTAGGAAGTAGCCTGCAATACATGGGCACAGGAGACCACTTCCTATGTAAAACCCCAGTGGCACAGTCAATAAGAGCAATAATGAATAAATGGGACCTCCTGAAACTGAGAAGCTTCTATAAAGCAAAGGACACAGTCATAGCAGCATTATTTGTAATAGCCAGAACCTGGAAACAACCTGGAAGAATGGATAAAGAATGTGTGCAATATATACACATTAGAATACTACTCAGCGGTAAAAAAAAACAATGACATCTTGAATTTTGCATGCAAATGGATGGAAATAGAAAACACTATGCTTAGTGAGATAAACCAGACCCAAAAAGATGAATATTGTATGTACTAACTTATTAGTGGATTCTAGCCATAAACAAAGGACATTAAGCCTATAGTTCACAAGCCTAGATAAGACAAATAGCAAGGTGACCCCAAAGAAAAACATATATAGATTCTCCTGGAAATTGGAAGCAAACAAGATAGCCAGGTAAAAGTTGGGAGCATGGGGGTGGGGGTAAGGGTGGAGTTGGGGTTGGACGATGGGGAGAGAGGGAAGGAGAAGGGAGAAGGGAAGGTCTGGGGAGAGATTGGAGGAGTGGGAGGGTGGAGATGGAGGAAGGGCAGATATTGGGGCAGGGAAGAAGATATCTACACTAAGGAGCCATTTTAGGGTTGGCAAGAGACTTGGCTCTAGAGGGGATCTCAGGTGTCCATGGGGATGTCCCCTGCTAGGTCCTTGGGCAGAGGAGAGGGTGCCTGAACTGGCCTTGTCCCATAGTCACACTGATGAATATCTTGATTATCACCATAGTAATTTCATCCGATGGATGAAGATAGAGACAGAGACCCACATCCACATCAGAACAATGGACTGAGCTCCCAAGGTCCAGTTGAAGAGCAGAAGGAGGGTGAAGATGAGCAAGGAAGTCAGGACCACGAGGGGTTGTTCCACCCACTGAGACAGTGTGCCTGATCTAATGGGAGCTCACCAAATCCAGCTAGACCGGGACTGAACAAGCATGTGATCAAACCAGACTCTCTAAATATAGCTGCCAATGGGATCGGACTGAGAAGCCATCGATAATGGCACTGGGACATGTCTATTCTGCATGTATTGGCTTTTTGGGACCCTGGTTTACTTGGATGCACACCTTCCTAGGCCGGGATGGAAGGGGGAGGGTCTTGGACTTCCCACAGGACAGGGTACACTACCCTCTCTTAAGTATGGACAGGAGGGAGGAGGGTTAGTGGGGGAGCGGGAGGGGAATGGGAGAATTGGAGGAAGTGTCAAGTTTTGAATGGAAAAATAAAAAGAAATTAATAAAAAAATAAAAAAATAAGTCTTTCTGTTTTGTTTTTCAAGACAGCGTTTCAATGTGTATCCCTTGATATCCCCACACTTGCTCTATAGAACAGGCTGGCTGAGAATACAGGCAAACATCAGCACCACCAAGCTAAAGTGAAAATTTTTTTTAAAATTAACACAGGCAAAGTATACCTACGCCATGTCAGTAGGGGCACACGTGAAAACATAGTACCAACACTGGGTTTAGTGTGGATACTGACAGCTTTCCCTAAAGACCAGGATCGACACAAGCACGCAGCCATAGCCACTTCTGTTCAACTGAGAGAGCTGACCGTCTGCTTTACCAGCTGTGGTAGCACTAGGACAATTGAGGCCTGCCCCTCACCTAGACAGCAGAGTAGAGCTGCCTGGTGGTTGTAGCTGAAGGTGAACCAGCACAAATATTACAAACAAAGGAGAGCTGTCCCCATTATTCCTCAGATATGTGATAGCTTAAGCACAGGAATAATGCCCTCCCCCACCTCTTGCCCGGTAACACCTGAAACAAGTAGTAGAGGTGGTCCTAGTTCATAAGGGGATGAGGGCTGTCCCCACCCCTCACCAACTGGAGCACTCAGAAGACTTGCCCTTAACCTCACCTAGGCAACAAAATAGAATGGTTCTAATGCTATAAGTGTGGGAAAGGAGCCTCTGGAGGTGAGAAAACAGGAGAACAAGCCCCACCCTTGCTCATTTCTGCAAGAGGTGAATAAACTGGAGCACTTCTGGAGAGCTCACCATGGTAGAGAGGACACAGATGATCTGGCTGGTAGTCCAACCCTAAATTTCAGGCCCTGAACCAGGATAATGATTTGGCCTGTCCCAATATCCAACCCAACAATGATCTGCTGGATTATGCAAAGGGAATTGAGAAGCAGACCCAAAGCCACAGTGCTGTGGGAACCCCTTCAGCCAATAGCCTTTAAGATACAGGCCCACTTTGGGCATGTTCTCATGTACCTTAAATGCAGAAGAAAAGCATGCACAGGTGTGGGAGAATGGTCTGTATTCTGTCAATTATATTTTAAATAAACACTGATTGGCTAGTAGCCAGGCAGAATGTATAGGCAGGACAACCAGACAGGAAGTAGAGGTGGGTCAGTGAGAACAGGAGAATTCTGGGAAGGAAGAAGCCTATTCCTCTGCAGTCCTGACCTGACCACAGAAGAAGCAAGATGTGACTGCCCTGCTGAATAAGGTACTGAGCCACATGGCTAACACAGATAAGAATAATGGGCTAATAATGAGGCATATAAGTTATAAGAGTTAATAAGAAGCCTGAGCTAACGGGCCAATCAGTTTATAACTAATGTAGACCTCTGTGTGATTTCTTTGGAACTTAACAATTGTGGGAATGAGGCAGGACAAAAAACTGAGACAACACACAGGCCTCTTGGCTACTGTATTCAGTTACAGTTCCCAGTGTATACAGACAACTGCAAATTGCTACTCTTTCTATGAGTTTATCCCCAGATAAATAAACCTTTGTTATACTCCATTTTGGGATATTGTAGAACTCTTTGGTACAACAACACTGCAGGATCTCCACAACACAGGAAATAAACAATATCCAAAGAGTCCTAGTGAGGGCCCAGCAATGATAGTGTAGTAGAAATCAAAGGCCTTGAACCAGACAAATTTTTGCAATAAATGCTTGTAGTAAAGGTATATGGACAAAGTGGTTTATTGCACAAATCACTATGTCAGCAGCTTCCATGACGACATTTTTTTAAATTTTTTCCTCTTTTTTACATTTTTATCTCAAATTTAATTTTATTTGGTAGCATGGGGTGGAAGCAGAGGATGAATGCAAAGGGAAAGGAAATGAATGGAAACAAGATACATGATGTGAAAGATGGATAGAATAAATAAAAATAAAGAAGAAAAACAAAATACAAAAATTGCTCCCACTCTGCTATAGGATGAGAAGAGAGATGTCACACATTCATCCGTACACAGCCAGCATGACTGGGAGACTAGTCTTTGAACTGACTAGGTTGCCAACTACACTGAAGCTATGCAGCATCTTCAATCCTGACAGGAACTAAACTAAGTCAGTACTTCTTTAGGGACACTGTCATTCTCTATAAGGTACAGACTCCAGTATTAAAGATCCAAATGGTGGAGATTGCAAAGTCAGCTGCGAGGCGGGTGTGGATCACAGAGCTCTGTACTCTGTGTTGTCTGGTGAATGAATAAACAGTGTGTCACTGGCCCTTCAAAGCAGATGAGGGAGCAAAATGACAGCACTTCAGGCAACTCAACCAGCTCCTCCAGAGTAAATAAGCACATAATAAATCCTCCAGGGTAGAGAAATTTGGGCTGTGACAACACAGAGGATACTTGGTGTTCAGATATGTCACCCACGGCTTGTGTGGCCCTGAGTCAGAAACTATTTCCTGGGGTTCTATTTCCTTTCACTTGTGCAAACGGTGCATGATCATTGTGCCCCTGAGTCAAGCTTAAATATAAGCAATGACCTGCCCTTGGAAAGGGGTGTTGCATAAGGCAGCAACATCTGTTACTATTTACCTGTAGTAGAGAATTCGATATATGGGTCCCTTGAGGAAAAGCAGCTGCCTGAAGTAACTTCCTCTTCTGTCCTTTCCTTGGGGACGATTCCTATGAAGTCTCTTAAGCCCATCATAAAAGTTGCTTTAAGTCCTGGCACCTGTCCACTGAATATGACCCATCATACTTTCATTAGTAGTTACTACATTTCATGCAATTACACTTCACTTGAGTAAAGTGTTTTACCCTTCAACAACTGTGGACAGCATTTACACAATAGTGAATTGATCTGTGGTCCAAGGGTCACTCCAGGCTCAAAGAAAGGAAAGAGAGACAAAGTCATCAATATTAGAAAACAAGGGTCCCTGTGTACTAAGAAGCATAGGTTAGTCCATCACCCAGTTGAAGCAGGTTGGAGTGTCTGCACCTTCACAGTTATAACACATACAGTTTGTCTCTCTTGTTGATTTTTTCAAAAAATCAACACTTGGTTTCATTTGTCCCTTGCATTGTTCTCTTTGTTTCTAATTTATAGATTTCACCCACCAGTTTACCATTTCCTGCTGTCCTCTACTCCTCTGGGGTATGTGTGTCTATTTTAGTTCTAGAGACATTGGGTTTTCTTTTAAGTTACTAGTATGTGCTCCCTCTAATTTCTGTATGAAGACACTTAGTGCTATGAAATTTCCTCTTGGCACTGTTTAATGTGACCCATGACTTTGTGTATGCTGCTCATTAATTTTCATTGAATTCTGTGAAGTCTTTAATTTCTTTCTTTATTTCTTCCTTGACTCAGGTTAAATAAGTAGAGAGTTGTTCCATTTCCATGAGATTTTAGGGTTAATTTTTTT
>PVIU01030257.1:0-16345 GCA_004026605.1 Ondatra zibethicus | reverse complement strand
AACCCTCCCCCAAGGTCCCCCATGCTCCCAATTTATTCAGGAGATCTTGTCTTTTTCTACTTCCCATGTAGATTAGATCTATGTCTGCCTCTCTTAGGGTCCTCATTGTGGTCTATGTTCTCTGGGATTGTGATTTGTGGGCTGGTTTTCTTTGCTTTGTGTTTAAAAGCCACTTATGAGTGAGTACATGTGATAATATTCTAAAACAACTTTCATGAACAAAATTGTATTAGCTTAATTCATGTAACATATTCCCATTAGCTTAACAATTCAAACATTTTGTATATTTATTGTTACTGTGTATTAGAGAAAGAGAGGGATGGGTGGAGGGAGGAATAGTGATGAGGAGGGAGAGAAAGGAAGGGAGTGAGTGAGGGCATGTGCAGGTCACAGTGTTTGTGTGGACAAAAGGGGACAAGTTTCAGAAATCTGCTTTCTCCTTCTATTGTGGATTCTAGAGATCGATCTCAGGTCATCAAGTTTGAATGACAAGTGCTTTTACTCAATAAGTCGTCTCTCTGGCCTCCAAATAAAACATTTTAATAATTTAATTGGTAAAGAGTGTACGTTCATGGATTGCATTGTGAAATGATTATGGGATTTTAAAAGTACATTACTTTGAAAATGTTCAAATGTGTAAATTTACTTAGCAATTAATTTAAAATATTCCACATTTTTCTTAGGTTTTGATTTGGCATTCATTGCCTATCCAGAAGCTCTAGCCCAACTCCCAGCTGGTCCATTTTGGTCCATATTATTTTTTTTCATGCTTTTAACACTAGGTCTGGATTCTCAATTTGCTTCTATTGGTAAGTAATACTTTTGGTGTTAAATAACTCTGATATTTTATTTCTGATTCCTTTATTTGAAAACATCCTGCTTTATTATTCTAGTATCTCTTTCAGGTGCTATTAAGAGAAGAATTTTTATGAGTTATTTCAATTTAAAAATTAAATGCACAAAACACAATATATTTACACACTTGACATTAAAAACCTCAAATATTCATGCTTTATTGTATTTTCTCTAGATAAATATTTTAGAGGGAGTCATTTTTTGGTCCCTTTAGTCAGAATTTTGTATTTGTTTCTTAATTCAATGTATACTTTACAAAACAATGAAAAAATGGCTACCATTTTCTCTTTCCTGCCCTCTATACCTGGGCACAGTTCCCTCAACAACTTTATTTCTCCCTGCAAATTTGGTTCTTGCTTGAGAGAGTTTTTAAAAAAAAAACTATCATTAACAATTTCTCAATTTTTGGATAGGCAATAAATTGGTTCATTTGTGTCTGCATGTGCATGTGTATACACACATACATGAATGTGTGTGTGTATACATACATATAACATATGCTCATCACTAACATAAATTATTTAAGCATTTCATTTGAATATGGCATTTTATGGTATATATACTACTTTAACAAGACACATGGATCTATTTAATTGATAACATATTATCCTATTGATGGGTATTTTGATTCCCCTTTTTTGTTGTTTTTTGTTTTTGCTTCTTTTGAGACAGAGTTTCTCTGTGTAACATCCCTAGCTGTTTTGAAACTCACTCTTGTAGACCAGGCTGTCCTAGAACTCACAGAGATCTGCCTGCCTCTGCCTCACAAATGCTGGGATTAAAGGAGTGCACCACTACCTGGCTTGATTCCTTGTTTAAAAACTCTGCACACTGCAGCTGGGGAGTTGTGCTAGTTGGAAAAGCGATTGCTGTTCAGTCATCATGACCTTAGTGTGAGCTCCTGTATCCTTATAAAATATGGGTAATGTAGTACACCCCTATAATCCCAGTGCTGGAGGGAAGGGGATGGGAGCATCCCTGAAGGGGCTGAGTCATAGGATAGTCAGTAGAGTCTGTTTGTGAGCTACAGGTCCAGTGACAAACTCTGTCTCAAAAAAAAAAATTATGGAAAGCACTTCAGAAACAACAAAGGAGACTGATCTCTGTTCACTTACATGGAACACACGTGTGTACATGCACCCCTACACATGTCCTTGTGGTGTAGAAGGTTCTTCTGTATTTGTGTTGCTTTCATTGGTTGAATAAAGAAACTGCCTTGGCCTTTTAATAGGGCAAAAATCAGGTAGGTGGAGTAGACAGAACAGAATGCTGGGAAAAAGGAGGCAGGCAGAGAGAGCCGCCATAAAGCTGCCAGGTCAGACATGCTAAATATTTCCTTGAAAGCCACGACCTCATGGTGACATACAGATTATTATAAATGGGTTGAATCAAGATGTGAGAGTTAGCCAATAAGAGGCTAGAGCTTATGGGCCAAGCAGTAATTTAATTAATACAATTCCTGTGTGATTATTTTGGGGGTTAAGCTAGCTGGGCACCGGGAACATGGCCTGCTCCTCATACTACATCCTTGTATATACTCACACACACAAACACCACAGATTTCACACAATGAATGCACTCTTCTTATGTATGGTTCTGTATATACAAAAGAAATTTCTTGAAGGTATACAAATAGAAAATTTGAAACAAGTTTGAAAAGAATTTTATTTTTATTAGTTCTTTGAGAATTTCATACAATGTATTTAGATCAAATTCACCCTGACTTTTCCCAGATCCACTTTCACCTCTATATCTTTCCAGACTTCATGTCTTCTTTTTTTTCTTTAATAAGCCACTGAGTACAGTTTTCCTGCCCATATACATAGTAGGTATGGGGCCATCTCCTAGAGCTTGGGTGATCTACCAACTGCTACACCTTTACAGAAAACTGAATCTCACTGTCAACTAAAAGTCATTAACTGTCACTAACTTTCCAGTTAAGGGTGTGAACACATGGCTCCTCCCACTCTAGTCTGGGTTATTGATTGACTTGATGTTGTGCAGACAGCCACAGCCGCTGTGAGTTCAGGAGGGCATTGGTTCTGTCATGACCAGAAGAAAATACTTGAACCAGTCTTATTTTATGACCTCTCGCTCTTCAAATCTTTCTGCCCTCTCTTCTGTGATGGTGCCTAAGCCTTGGGGTCTTGGTGCATGATTTGTGTGTATGTGAGTGCGTGTGTGTCCCATTTGTGGTTGAGCACACACACACACACACACACACACTCACTACACACACTGATGGGATAATAATTTATACATATGATTCTATATACACCAAAGAAATTTCTCTAAGGCATACAACTAAAAATTTTGAAATAATTTTTATATCATTGTCTTACATAACACATTTTCTTATTTTATTCTGTTTATAGGACAAACTCAAGGTTCATCTGGTTGATTTCCAAAGCCTTCAAAAATGTCAAATATATCTCTTGTGATCTTTTGGCTTATATATTTTTCTACTTTTATAGAAGTTCCTGTTTAGAAGACACTATTCCTCCCTTCTTTCCTCCTTCTCCGACACCTTTTTCTTCCTATTTCTTCATCTCTGCCCTTCTATCTCCCTGGCCTGCCTTCCTGGCTCCCATAGTCCACTTCCTCCTCCTCTCTCCCCTGCCTCCTCCTCCTCTTCATTGTGCTGCACTCACTTCTGTCTCTTCCTTCCTTCTTCTGTCTTCTGGGAACTAAATCCAGGGACTAAAAGAATAGACCTTGCCTGGCAGTGGTGGCATAGGGCTTTTAAATCCTAGTACTCAAGAGGCAGAGGCAGGCGAATCCCTGAGTTCAAGGTCAGCCTGGTCTGCAGAGTGAATTACAGGACAGCCAAAGATACACAGAGAAACTCTGTCTTGAAAAACAAACAACAAAACAATGTGAGAGAGAACCTTCTTGACTTAGAAAAGAGCAATACCCAGAGAATACTCCCAGTTTATATGTATGAATTTGATTAATAGATATTGAATTCTGTATTAGTCTTACTCAGTTGATATGTAATAACCCATTTTCCCCTCCTTTAGAAACAATTACAACAACAATTCAAGATTTGTTTCCCAAAGCAATGAAACGCATGAGAGTTCCTATAACGTTGGGTTGCTGCTTGGTTTTGTTTCTCCTTGGTCTCGTCTGTGTGACTCAGGTACAGTTTAGCTTTTAACTTCTGTAAACAAGTATTAGTTGCTATACTTTTAAATCTAAACAAATATGCTAAGATTCAAGGGGGTGTTTCATGACAGGTCCAATTTCTATTCATGATGCCTTCCGCATTTCAACCATTTTCTTCTTTATAACTTTGCTAGTACATATTTTTCAGAGGAGGAAGCCCAATAATGACAATTTCCCAAGTAACAAGATTGTATTTTTCTTGGTTGCTATTACAGAATTAATAGATACTATATGCCATGTATATAATCATGTTTTTTAAATGCTTGCATTTTGTCAGTGTCATAGTATAGTATTAAAAATACCTGTTTGGCATTTTAAGCAATTAAACACATATTTGAGTTTATACAAGAAACATACTTTTTATATATTGTTTAAAAATGTATTCTATTTGAATACTTTACAAAAAATAGTTAAAATATGGTTGTAAATAACTGCTGTCAATTTGTTTTTCTGTTTTTGTTTTGCTTTCTGTAGGCTGGAATTTACTGGGTTAATTTGATTGATCACTTCTGTGCTGGATGGGGCATTTTGATTGCAGCTATCTTGGAAATTTCAGGAATCATCTGGATTTATGGTAAATGGTGATCGCAGATTTGTTTATAAGACTTATAGAGTATCATTTGATTCCTTTTCATTAAGGACCTTGGGGGAGGGTTGAAGGGAAAGGGAGAGGCAGGGAGGGGACCAGAGAAAAATGTAGAGCTCAATAAAATCAATAAAATAAAAAATATAACAAAACATTAAAATACAAAATAGAATGTGTAATCATCCAATTTTAATAGCACATATAATAGTAAAATGTGATCTGTTGAGCAAAATACATTATGAATGAGATGGAATTCTAGGTGTGTGCTTCACTGATGACTTTTAGGAACATGCTTAAATGAAGAAGGATAATATGTATATCAATCTCCAAGGAACTGTGTAAGAAAGGGCTCATCATGTGGAATTGTTTTCTCTAGGAGGGAATAGATTCATTGAAGACATAGAAATGATGATTGGAGCAAAGAGATGGATATTCTGGCTCTGGTGGAGAGCTTGCTGGTTTGTCATCACGCCTATCCTGTTGTCTGTAAGTAACAATATACAATGAATTTGTTATTGATAAAATAACTCATACCTTTGGATGTTAGAAAGGAACTTGATGAACAATTCCCATTAGGGAAAATAAGTAAATAATTTGGGGGGGTGTCTTCACATTGTCTGAATTAAAATGCCCTTTGCAATATTATTTTTGATATCATGGGTCTGAACATTGCACAAAAATAGCTCTCTATAAAATTAAAGGTATCAACAACTTGAAATAACCAATAGGATGAAATTATCAGTAGGATAAAAAAGACAAATCATAAATTTACTCATTCTCTGAAAGATATGGTGAGCCATTTCTTAACTTCTCTGCCAGAAAATACAAAGCCTGATGAGAACCAGATGATATCTTCATTTTCTTATTTTTTTATTTATTGTTTTGGGTTTTTGAGACATGTCTGTGTAGTCCTGACTGTCCTGAAACTTACTCTGTAGACAAAGCTGACCTCAAACTCACACAGATCTGCCTGTCTCTGCCTCCTGAGTGCTGAGATTAAAGGCATACTCTACCACTGCACAGCTAGATGATGTCTTTAAATAATTTTTTAAAAAATAAAATTAAGATATTAATAACATTCAGTATACATTTTTAAGTGATAGATTAGGTATTTATTATCTTAAATTGCTAAAGGAAACTCACTTGTGTCAATATATGCACTGGTTTATATAGATAAATTTAATGATAGACACTACTTAGGAGCTGAGGAAAAGTAAAGCATGGTTTCTTGATTATCTTTGATATATGGATCCAAGATCATCAAAGAATGGTCTAGTAGATTAGGTTCCTGAGTGCTAAAATTGAACAGTTCTCAAGAAGGAGAATTTCTGCTGCCCATAGTTAATCACACAAGTGGAAAGTAGCATAGTTTTAAAGATGTGTTGTTGCTCTCACGACATTCAAAGAATTTCCAGAGAACATCATGGAATAGTTAAATTTGATTCACTTCCATGACATAATATTTCATTGTTGATGGATGTATTAGATTTTGTGTTTTAATATTTGATATCACTTTTAAATAGTGAGTAGGACTATATTCGAAAAATCTAAAATTTGTATGTATCTAGCCTTGCTAGATGTCTTTAAAGCTGTTACTAAATAGTATTGTCCTTTTTGTTTGAAAAGTCTTTTCAATAAAATAAGAATCCCGTAAACTTACAAGATATAAATAGTCTTCTTAACCCTTTCTTTTCTAGTCCTACTGGTAATTGCAACTAGACTGTTTGTTATCTCAGGACCAGTCTACCACTGAGTACTATTCCCTTCTGCAGGATGGAAAATATATGATGATTTTTACCTGAGTCCAGTTTATTTTGTTTAGAATAATGATCTTCAATTCTACTTACTTTTTGAAAATATTGTATTTTCATCCTTCATTATGACTTAATAAATTTCCATGCTTTATATTTTCCAAAAAAGATTACAATGTATTAGAACATCCTTTCTTTCTGGTTTTCTTTCATCTGTAGTCTGCTATCCAGAGGTGTGGATTCAATGGAGTCTCCTGTCTTTCTTACCTCGTAGGCTTATCCTGAGCCAGTTTAGCATCAAACATCCAGTAGTACTTATTTCTTTTCAGGAGTTTCCCTTTTGTGTATACCAACAACCTCTTCTAGATACACTTAGCTTTGAAACCCATGGGCAGATTCAACCATGGATCAAAATCTCTAGTTTTTATATGCAAGGTGGCTACTATTCAAACCATAAGCTTGTCACTGAGATATGTACTGAAGGCTAACCTCAGTGTTTTGAAATCCTGCTAAACTTCAAACACAGTAGGGGATTGTCAGAAAGGGGTAGAAGATGAAAATTCAGTTTGGCCCAAGTCTCAGGAAGCTTTCAGCCTTGCCTGCAGTGACATATGAGACCTACAGACATTGGGTTGTCCACTGAACTTGGCTTGGGGCTGCAAGTGCCAGCAATTATTAAGTAGATAGGGCCTATTGCATGACATTGGAGGGGGCTATTGAGTCTAGTTGGGGCCCAGTCATACTCCTTATAAGGCTTGGGAAATAACAAAATAGATTTCCTCTCCAATGCTGACACAGGATGAGTCACTGTTTCACCAAATGCTATAAACAGATTCAAGATTTGTGAGAACTGTTGGCTTGTGATATGATTAGGATTGTCAGGCTCATTTATCAGGGTTTTGTGGTTTGTCACTTAGATTGGGCTTCTTTTTCTCTTCCCCACACTGGGTAGCTATGCGTGGGCTATTCCATTTCACCATGTCGTCCTCTGCTTTTCTATATTTTCAGCTGTTCTATCACTTATTTTTCAACCTACAGAGAGAGAGTGGAAGGAAGGAGTCTTTGTCAGAGGACAACCTGTGGGATTCAGTTCTCTTTTTTCACCATGTAGTTTCCAAGGATTGAACTCCAGTCCTCCATCTTGATGGCAGTCTGGCTTGCACACTAAGACACCTTGGTTGGAGTCATTTCTTTCTTTTTAAATTTTCTAATAATATTCCAATATCCCTCTCTTTGGAACAGAGTACACTCATTTCTAATCTACTCTTTAATTACTATTCTAATCCACCACCTTATAGGATACTGAAAAAGCTTGCAATAGAGATTTCTCTCAGCTTCCCAAGTGATCTCCAAAAGCTGCCCATGTAGCTCAAACTCATAGAAGTTAGACTTCAATCTCTTGAGGAATATTCACAGTAGAGGTGTCTCTGAAAGTTCAAGAACTGAGTCTCTACAGCATTGAGCACTTTTGGCAGACTGTGTCTCCTTGGATGAGACTTGAAATAGATTAAAGCAAAGAAAGAAAATATATTCCTAGTATTCCTTGAGTACTGGTTGGTAACAGGCTATTTTTTTTTTGAGGCAGAGTCCTACTATGTAGCCCTCACTAGTCTGTCATTCATTATGTAGATCAGGCTGACCTTGAACTCCCAAGGATCTGCCTGCACTTGCCTCCTGAAGACAAGGATTAAAGACTTTTCCCCATATAAGGCCTGATTGGTAGCTTTTGAAAAATTAAGTTTAAGTTAGTAAATACATGAACCTTCGTATGTGTGTATACATGTATGGTTTTACTTTGTTCTCAATAATTCCCTCACTGGCTCCATCTGGTTCTCTTCTTTTCAAATAAGTGTATGTTACACACGCATGTATGTGTATGTGTATCAGTTAAACAATAAAATATACTTTTATTTTTGGAAAAGAATAATTTAAGTCAGAGATTAGCTTCTAGAACTTTCCCAAAATGTCTTACTTATTTCTAGTGAATTTTGAAAAATATCTAAAAGTGATTTTAAAAAGTGGCTTTCAACCTTCCTAAGGCTTTGACTATTTAATACAGTTCCTCATGTTGTGGTGACCAGCCAACTATAAAATTATTTTCATTATTACTTCATAACTGTAATTTTGCTGCTGTTAAGAATTGTAATATAAATAATTATGTTTTCCAATAGTTTTAGGTGACCCCTGTGAAAGGGTTCATGGACTCCTAAGTGTTGAGACCCACAGGTTGAGAAGTGTTTATTGAATTTTATCACCTTTTTTTGAGGGAGGGTCTTCTGTATTTCAGGGTGGCCTTGAAATCACTATGTAGCTGAGCATTACCTTGAACTCCTAATCCTCCTGGCTCTACCCTTTGAATGCTGAGATTTCAGATGAGTCTTACATTTTTTGCCACACTACTTGAACTTACATCAAACGCCTGTGGTGAAGAGCCTAGGAGGGAATCGTGCTTCGCTAAACATGTACCAGTACCATGTGTTTAAATTTGAGTTATGGAGTGGGGGGGTAGAGAACTCTATTAAGCCAGATGATGAACAAATCTTTACAATTTTGACACTAATGCAAAGGAACAATGTTAAGTAGAATATGCCAGGAAGAGTAAAAGAAATGCAGCAGAAACTCACACAGATGAGCAACCTAAATAACTGTATAGCTGAAGTGAGACTAAAACAGCAATAGTCAGAGGTCATGAACAGTGGAGGTGGGGCTGAGACACGAAGTTGCAGTTCAGTTTGAGCAAGGAATTCTGCTATATAGTTGCATAGGAGGAAAACAATGGACAATAGTGTTCTATATAATTATAAAATTTATAATAGGAGAAAGAATTATGTAAACAATTGCCATGAAGGGTAAAGTTTTAGGCAGTAAGTATTTAGCCTGGTATACACATTACACAGTATACTTATATGTGAAAACATAATATGGTACTCAACTTATGTCAATTTTTATACTTTTGTTTACCTCTTAAAAAGGAAATGGTTGGGCACAGTGGTAGACATGTTTAATCCCAGCACTCAAGTGCCAGAAGCAGGAATATGTTTCTGAGTTCAAGGCCAACCTGTTCTACACCCACGCCAGCCAGGGATATATAGGGGGAACCTATTTCCAAAAACCAAAAAAAAAAAAAATTAGGCTAGAGAGACGACTCACTGGGTAAGAGCACTAGTTGCGCTTCCAAAAGAACCAGGTTTCATTCCCAGCGTCTGCATAGCAGCTTACAACTGTAACTCCAAACTGTAACTTCAAACTGTAAGCTTAAAGGCATCTGTTGTCTTCTTCTGGCATCCATGGGCACCAGGCAGGCACATGTTCCACAAACAGACATGCAGGCAAAACATCCACAAACACAAGAAATAATGTAAAAGTAAAGACATCAAAGGCTTAATAGTAAAATAAATTGCAGATTTATTTTACGTATAATCAAGGGTCTTGATATTGAGTAAATAGACCTTCTGTGGATAAGTGGAGGCTTTAAATTTTCAGAATTTCTCGAAGTAAAACTAGAAATTTGGTTCACTTCTAGTTCTTATCTTCTGACTTGTTATCCATTTATCATAGTTCCTTAATTATAGCTTAATTTTATTGTTTGATAAACCTCAAATTGTGACTCATTAATAGCACCAAGTCTAGTCTTTAACTTTGTCTTTTTAATGCTTTACTTTCTTAGGCCATTCTAGTCTGGTCACTGGTGAAATTTCACAGACCTGATTATGGTGATATTTCATATCCTGACTGGGGAGTTGCCCTAGGCTGGTGTATGATTATTTTCTGCATTATTTGGATACCAATTATGGCAATCATAAAAATAATCCAGGCTGAAGGAAACTTTACTCAGGTAAGCACATTGAATTTTTATTTTATCTAAGCACTTGTGATAAAAGGCAGATTAATTATGTAGAAGAGATAAGAGATTACATGGGTTGAAAATAATCACCCTTCCTTCCCTCTGATTATTTCTACATCGAGTATTATCATGCTTGACATTAGTTATGTTATAAAAATATATGTTAATAATACATATGGTAATATAATTCATATATCTACTTGTATTTTACTATCAATTTTTTGTAGACATTTGTTACTGTTTCCTCAGGCCCTGTTACACTCCAGCATGTAACAATTGTGATCTCTGTATTTGTCCAATCATCCTTGTAGATGTCAAAAAGCACGTGACTCAGTTGTTTCTTCTTTATATAATCTCTTTTGAATCTTCATCTGGCTATAATCCTAATAGTGTATTTAAACAGAATTAGCTTAAATTGTCTTGCATCTTTTGGAGCCCTTGAATCATCTTTCTTCCACGGAGGCCTAGGGTGATAGAGTTAAGTCTCATACTAGAACAATGACAAGATAAGCTTAGGAGACTTAATTTCAATAAATTCCTATGCATATCCAAGAACAGATTCAAATAAGTAGACCTTATCTCAGTTTTTGAAACATATTCTAGTGCACATCTGACCTTCTGTGACAAGGACTTAAATGAATTTAGGAAAGCTGCCTAGAGTGACACTATTATTCTAATGGGCTCATATATGTTTCTTCTTAAATCATTGCATTTTGTTTAGTAGAATAATTCTATTAACAATCAGAAACAATATATTTGTCGATAATTTATTGTTTGGTGGTGTTTTAAGAGTTTAGGCTGTCACATTAGTTTCTTTGATTGCTATATCATTGGTGCTAGCAAAGGTACCTACAATAAAAGGGTAATTTAATATTTGCTTTTTAAAACGGATGATAGCACTTAAATTCTAATACAAGATTTTGTTATTGCTTTTCAGCGTATCATAAGCTGCTGTAGACCAGCTTCTAACTGGGGCCCATACCTGGAAAAACATCGTGGGGAGAGATATAAAGACATGGCTGAACCTTCAAAGGAGATTGACCACGAAATCCCTACTATTAGTGGCAGTAGAAAACCAGAATAAGATGTCCCTTTTGAGAAATATCTGTTATATAATGTGATTTTCTAGGGAAATGTTCTAATTCATTTGTGCATCAATCAAGCAGCGAAATGTACATGTCATGCTCAGTACAGAGTTCTAAGTACTTTTTTTCACCCAATCAAGAATGAAATATAAAATGTGAATCTATGAATGTTGAATAATGTGTTTGTTTCCCTTTAGGATTAGGTATTTGTTAACATATATACCCAGGTCTATTTTATAATGACATTTTGTAAACCCAGTTGTTTTACAATGACATTTTGTAAATATTACTGTAATATTTCTTTTTCTCTTTCTTTCTTTTTTTAGTATACTGAAGGTTTCCTGTGAGATGATTACTTGGAAAGTAGTCACACTTTGTATTTGGTGATTTTAAAGACATTATTTGTTTCTATAATCTTAATATGCACTTTTATTATTCATAGAATGGAGAAACAATAAGTCAGTGTAGTTAAAAGCAAGTATTACACAAAGTCATCTCATGTACAAGTCACAAATGGGGCCTGGAGAGATTGCTCAGTGGTTAAGAGCAATGGCTATGGCAGAGGACATAGGTTCAAATCTCAGCATCCACATGGTGACTAATTCTGTCTGTAACTCCAGTCCCAGGAGATCCAATGTCTTCTTACTTCCATGAAACTGCATGCATGTGGTGTGCATTCATGCAGGCAAAACACCCACACACAAAAATATAAGTGAGTAAATCTCTTTTAAAAAGAAATGTTACAAGTATGTAGGGAGAGAACTATATATGATATGGACTGTTTAATACCTATGATCCAAATATGTCTAAACATGTCATCCATTTATTATGGTTCACACTCTCTATGTAAACTTTGAAGTTATTCTTAGAGTGAAATGAGACAAAAATGAGGAACAGGTGGTTAGAAAGGAATAAGTCAAGAAAATGCAATATTGAAGTTTTGAGTATATTTTACTATTCATAGTATCTTTCTTCTTCAGGTTGTATTTGGAATAAAACCATGACTCATTTAATTTCTTCCTTTATATTTTATTTTTTATTCATTTCACACATCAACTACAGATCCCCCTCCTTTCCCTCCTTCCCTTCCCCTACCTTACCCATACCCACTCTGATCCACTCTGCAGAAAGGGTAAGGCTTCCCATGGAGAGTCAACAAAGCCAGGCACATTCGGTTGAGGCAGGATCAAGCCTCTCCCTCCCCTGCTTCAAGGCTGAGCAAAGCATCCCACCACAGGGAATGGGCTTCAAAAAGCCAGCTCATGGCTCATAATAATGTAATAAGTAGTTCATTACATTCTCTGAATTCTAGACTTAACTGCAGATAGAATTCGCTTTAAATTGTTACTGATCTGGCATTTTTATAATGATATATGTCCAACAGATGAAGGGCAATAATCTTGTCTTTTATGTTTTTGTTTTTGTCTAAGAGTAATAAAGTATTCATATATTAATTGATGTTAATCGTTAACTAATTGTCATAATAAAATTTTAAATAAAGTATTCATATATTAATTGTTAATTTCTAATTAGTTATCACTAATAAAATTTTTGTACTCTGGTTTGCTCGCAAATGGTACCTTGTGCTTTATTATGTATTTTCGACATATGATTTAAAATTCACAGCTCAGGATATTAAAATCTACCCTAAATAGATAGGGAACATTTCAAGAGTCATGCTAAGCTTTAGGAGATAATAGAACTAAAATTTTAAGTATTATTTTCTGGGGATGTGGACTTGCATTTAGGGAGGGAGTGAGTCCACTATTTTCAAGATAAAGGCAAAGGAACCTGTGACTCAAAACAAAAAAAAAAACAAGCAAACAAACAAACTTTTAAGAACCATATACTGCTAGCTGATTTGTACTAGGCAACTGAGTACCAAGAGGGAACAATTTTCTCATGCATCTTATTTCCTCATTTCTGCTTTTGATTAAAGATCAAAGCAGTAAACTGATTAAGGTGTCTCTTAATAAGTACAAGTAAATGATTCTGAAAAGAGATTTAGTCCCAGTTACACTTTATTTTATAGAATATTATGTGAGATAGATTACAAACCAAAGCTTAGAAAATTTTTTATTCATGCTGTTCACATTGTATTAAAGCATTCTCCCATGGTATTTTGGTGCTATTTGAGGGTTGGGGCTTGCAGTAATTAAATATGTGCATGTAAACTTTAGAGACGACATTTTGGAATCTGTAGGGAAAATTTGGGCAGAGAAAGAATGTAATGGAATGAAATGTTTTCCAAATCCTGACCAAAAGGAGTAAAGACTTGTATCACTACCTTCAAGTGTGAAGAAATAGATCTTAATCATCATCTTAATTTATGGCAAGCATATATTGCATCTCTTCTTTTCATTATAAAGATTTGATGATAATAGCAAGTGGAGTAATAGACTGCAATCCATTAAATGAAGATATTCAGGCTTAAATGAAGTTATCATTGTTTTTTGTCGGCTATGAAGTTTTGAACTGGCTTTCCTTTTCTGTATTGTGTTCTTCTACACCCTTCCCCTACAATATGACAATATATGTTAGTCAATGCATGTAATTGATTCTTAAAACAAAATGCAAGCAAACAGTAAGTGTCTAGAATCTGTATCAGACACTTCTACTCCTTTAAATAATATTTGGCAAGAAACACAATCAATTGAATCCTTTTAAACACTGTTTTAAACATTTTAAACACTGTTGTCGCTATAATCATTCTCCACCGACAAAGGGGGATTCTTGGTTTTCATATAGCCATATAAGCCCTTGAAAAGCATGAACTGCCCTGGTTTATCAAGCTTGCATTGCAATGTTTTCATATTGAGCGATGTTCTTGGGTTATTGGAAAATCTGTCAGTGGAGGCAGTTAAAATTTTATGATTCAAAGAATGAGACCGAATGCTTGCTTTTTTACGAGAAGACAGTTTTCTGCGTTGTCTTCGTTTGGATGGCCTCTTATATGAGATCATCTGCAAAAGAAATTATACCATTATGGTTTATCACAGCCTGGTAATTTCTGGACCTCACCTCATACCAATTTAATTATAAAAGCCAACCGATTCACCCTAAGAACTAGAGATTAGTTTTGAAGGGTGACCCTGATTCACAAGTATGTTTTGTTTACGTATAAACTGAGAAAAAAAGCCACAGAAGTTGTCTTATAATACTGAAGTGCTGTATTTATCTGACAGTCCATTAGTAGCCTCTACTCATGCCCTTGACTTTTATGTTAAAGTACTTCATTTGAAATTTGAAACACCAAAAGATTCACATTCAAACCTGAAATAACTGAATATACATAAAGTGCCCACTTAGCATCCTAATAAAAATAAAATAAAAGTATATGTATTTAGAATGTTTAATACATAATAAAAAATAAAAAAGAAGGTTTAATACTAACTAAAGTGACCCAATTCTGAAAGACAAAAAAATGGCATGTTCTTTCTTACAAGCAGACTTTAGTACAAATCTGTACATATATACCTATAAATGGGTATAAACAGAGATAAAGTCAAAACATTATAAAGAAGAACCAATAGGAAGAAAAAGTTTCTTCAGGAAAATAGAGGGGAGTAAAGGGAATACATATGACAGAAAAGCTAAAAGGGGGCAGGGAATATAAGGAGATAGCAGGGAAGGGAGGGGGATGAGGGTGATGAAGAAAGAGGAGAAACAAAGGGAACTAACTAACATGCTTTGTTGGAAAATGCCATAATGATATCCAAACTTTGTGTGCTGATATAAAAAATAAAATAAATGGGTCTGTGGTGGCTTGTATATGGTTATCTATTACAGATAAGTCATTTATTTATGCAGGCAGGCAAGTTCCAAAACCTACCTCATGACAATCTAGTTAGACAAATTCACTGATTCCCGCTAACACCTAGAGGTTCGAAATCAGTTAGGATGACTACAGCTAACATTCTTAGCAATAGTGGAGAGGGTGCATAAACTGGTCAATGCCTGTTATCAGATTGGTGACTACCCCAAATTGTTATCAAAGAGTCTTCCCCCAGTAATTGCTGGAAACACATGCAGAGACCCACAGCCAAACATTAGGCCAGCTCAGGGAATCCTGCTAAGAGGAGAAAAGACTGTATAGGAGCCAGATTCGTCAAGGGCATGACAAGGAAACTAACATAAACAAACAACCTGTCTCATAGGAACTCAAAGAGTCTGAACCACCAGCCAGGGTATCGCTTGGGAACGAATGTGTTTGTCTCCTCATTCTTGTCTGTGCCCGGTGCTTTAGCTGGATCTTGGGAACCTATTCCTCATGCTGGATCTCCTTTCCCAGTCTGAATACAATGGGAGGTGCTTAGTCTCACCACAACTTGATATGGTATGATTTACTGATACCCATGAGAGGCCTGTCCCTTTCTGAAGAGAAACAGAGTAGTGGATTGAGGGGGTGGAGGCAGAGGGGAGGTGGAGAGAGGGAATGAGAGGAGAGGGGGTAGAAGAAACTGTGGTCAGGTGTAAAATAAATAAATTAGATTTAAAAAATGTTGAAACTGATTTACAGGTGTTTTGTGCAGGTATGGATTCAAGGAAAAATACGGAGGTCAGCTTGGAAAGCCAAAGTGCCTTGTTTTTGCCTTGGGAAGTGTGGTGGTAGCCTCTATACCTGTCACAAATCCTATGTAAAAACGCTTATGACTTTAAACACCAGGCCACTAAAGTTTAGAGAAAAAAATAATTGTCAGTACCCATAAAGTTCCCAGTGGGATAGTGTAGGGTGAAATGGGAGAAGTTATGGAAGAAAAGGGGCCAATTTTTTTTGAACATTATTACAGAAGTAGTATTTATTTTTTTCCATACATTGTTTTGTTTTATTTTTTCCATTCAAGAACATAATTAAAGAAATAAAATTTTTACCTTTCTTCCCCTTCTCCCGGTCCCCTCCCACTATCCCCCCACCCCTCCTCCCTCCCCCTTCTTCCTTGAAAGAGGGCATGGTGCCCTGCCCTGTTGGAAGTCCAAGGCCCACCCCCCATCCCTCCTGGCCTAGGAAGGAGTGCATTCAAAAAGACTCGGTTCTCAAAAAGATAATACATGCAGAAGA
>PVIU01030256.1:0-16346 GCA_004026605.1 Ondatra zibethicus | reverse complement strand
CTTCCTCCTTATGCTACTTGCACTCTTCAAGCAAGAAAAAGTTATCATATGTAGTAAACATGTCACCTGTAATGGCTGAAACAAATTCTAAGCCAGACCTTGCAACTTTGTTGGCTTGGAATATTCTCTGTCTTATTTTGTTTGCTGAAATCACGTTAGTTGTGCAGGGCCTGGCCTACACCCAGATGTGCTCAGTGGACTTCCTTCAGGAGAGCTCGGCTGGGCCCGCACTGAGGTGTTCAGCTGAGGATCTCGTCTGCAGTGACTCTATCCAGGTTCCTATTTTAATGTTTTTTCCCCGCCCATTTTACCAAAAAGCGATCTTCTAAGACCGGGAAAACTGAACTGCGACGATGACAAATGACAGGGCCCTTGAAATGACCCCAACACTTGACAAAAATCTCACTTAACAGTCAAGGCTGTTGTTCAGGTGGAAGCTCCGCCACAGCCCCTGGCATCCGTAATCTCATCCTCTTCATTGGCTTCCCCACATCTCTGGAGTGGTGAAGACATTTGTAAGGTGCACGGTGACGCTGTGACGTCACCGCACAGACTAGTTTCCTTAAAAGATTTTACCTCGCCAGAACTAGTGAAGCTCCTGGAGGCGGGCCTAACGTATGACTGATGTCCACTCTCACCAATTGCCCCTCATATGCTCCCGGGAGCAAGGCAACCAATAAATGAGGAGTGCCGACCGGAAAGCTCCGCAGATTCTACAGGAAGCTCTGCCCCCTACGCCAGGCACACAGTAGCCGCTATGCTTCCTGTGGATCACTGTTCTGTGGCAGTTTGCTCTCTTTTGCCTTTCAGACGTCCTCAGTGAATTCCTCACCCTGCATTTCTCACCTCTGAATAAGGACTTCCACTTCTCCTGCTCCTTCCTTGCTTTCCGCTAGTTCGGCCACACCAAAGATGGCGGCTGGAGGCTGCGGGTGTGGCGAGGCGTCCCCGGCGTGATGACGTCATCACGTCGCGTGCCCGCTTGTGCAGGGAGAAGGGGAAGTTGGCCCGTGCTTGCTGTTCGGCGGAGGGTGGGACGAAGGGACATAGGCGAGGAGGCTGAGGCCGGTTCTTAGGGCTGAGCTAGGGACTGCTGGACGCGGAGCCGCAGGAGGCGAGGCGCCTTGGCGCCGCGCTTGATCCTCGCGCCCCGGCGTCCTGCACCCCAAGGCTGGGCCACTTACTGGTTGGGAATGGCGGCAGGGTGTGGGAATGCCTGCGGCGAGTTGATGAGAGCAGAGCCTCTCCAGGCTTTAGCTTGCTGTTCGGTCATTTGAACTCCCTAAGCTCCCTTGCTGACTGTAGCTCCTCTGCCATGGGCACTGGCAGAACCGCACTAGTCCACAAACCCACACTTAGTAGAAGCCAAATCCCTACCCTTCACACAGCTTCCCAAGGGTAGAACTAATTGTTCCTGCCTGGGCTCTCGCACTTGCTTCGTGTCTTAGAGTCAACATACCCACTGGCTTCAAATACATCTACAGCATAACACATGCAACACCTTTCCTAAGCAAAAGGAAACATGAATAATGAACTCCCTTTTCATACAGAAACGAAGCAGTTCTCCTTCTCAAGCAGGCATTTGCAGGGGACAGCAAAAGACAAATGATTCTTTTCTCAAAAACAGGCTGACCAGTGTCCCAACAGACTTCCCTGTCATGTCCTACCTCTGCTCCAACAACAAAAACACCATCTCCAGAGCCAGTCTTGTCCACTCAAGACACTGCTTCCCACAACTGTCACCACACACAAGGTACTGGACAGCAAGCCTAGGCTTCTGAACAATGGATGTCATTTCTGCCCCTAGAAAGGTTGCAGCCAGTTTCTTCCCGTGGGAATTTTGTCTCATCCACATTAGCTCATCTACCCAGGTGGCATGGGATGCATGGTCATCCTTCCATGCCAGTGATATGTGATTCCATGTGAGTGAGTGGGGTTCATGGGATCCGCATGTCAGTGGATCTGCTGACATTTAGAAGTCCAGCCCATAAGAAGAGGTTAACTTGATGGAGGTTAAACTCTCATAGGCCCAGCCTGTTAAAAATACTGTCTTTTGAATAACTGGCTGAATCTAACTGCAGATTCTCTTGTATTCCTGAGGTGTATTCCTCATATGCTGGGCACAGTTTTCCTGTGTTCGGTTAGTAGGATGACTATTAGAATTCCAGCATTATACTGATACGCCCCCCATTCCGACATCCTCCCCCCCCACCTCCCAGCCCACAGGCATTCAGGCAATCACCCAGCCAGCCCAGGGGCCCTGAGACCATAGGTTGCCAGGTCATGGGTAGCATGAAACAGCATGTGTTGTGTGGCTATGTCATGCATTGCGTGGCCACATTATGCATTTCATGGCTATGTTATGCATTGTGTGGCTGCTTATGTCTCTGTACGCATGTGCAAGCTTTTCCTTATAAGCAGCTTCGCCTGCTTGTTCACCCTCTCTTGGTTCTCTTTCTGGGTAGCCATACTTCCTTCCCCTAGCCCCTGCCCTTTAGTAATAAACTCAGAAAGGGGTGAGAGGGGGTTGTTGAGCTCTGTGGTTTATTTCTCACCGCTGCAGTTGTAGCCTAATAGCAACGATGATTTGTCCCCTAAACTGTGTGTTCTAGTAAATAAAATAAAACAGTCAAACCTTTTGTCTCACACTGCCATAAAATAAAATGTAGAAGCCCATTTTCTAACTCCCTTATAGTATGTTCTGGCCAGATATAAGAACTTGTGGAGTGATCACAGGAGGACTATCACAGAGCGGGATTGCAGGTGTTTGGCCTTGCTAAATCTAAGCGCTTTAAAGATTTATGACAAATTAGGGTGGTATTACAGGTGTCAAACCCCATCAAGAGAACAATAGCACCTAACTGACTAATCATGTCCAGATATTATTAATCACACTTAAGAAATGTAAAATAATTCTTGTATTCTTTGCCTTTTCCTTAGATCTTTCCATGGTTTAGTTTTTTCCTTTTGTAACCTGTATGGAGCCCTTTAAGAGATGGTGGAAACATCCCCACAACAGGAGCTGTGATTAGCTACAAACTAGCTGATAAGATTTACTGTATATTTTCTAAAAATACCTGTGTCCCTGCTGATTTTCCTTGTAGTTTTGTTTTTTGTCCACCAAGTTGCTATTGAATGGTTATATATATATATATATATATATATATACATTTATATGAGATAGGAATTTTTAACCGTATAAGAAATAAGATTGGGAAGAAATAAGATTGGAAGTGAAAAGAATTTAGGAAAATGAAGATGAAGACAAAAAAGAAAAGAAGAAGAAGGTAGAGTATTTAGAACAAGATTGGAATAGAGATTTGTAACAGAATTGGAATTGGAATTAGAATTGAGACAGAATTAGAGCTAAGAAATTATAGACAATTAGAGCAAGAAAATTAGAATTAAAACAAAACAATAAAGAAACATGTCTGGAACTGTAAATATGTGAGTTTTTCCCCTGAGATCAGAGCTAACCAAAGATCCCTTTCGCTATGCTGAGGCAACCTAACCAAACCCTGGGAGGAAGTCAGCAGAGCAGGACTCTGTTGGCTTTCAGTATGAGATGACTCCTTCCCCACAACCACTGCCCCCAAGCTGATATCCTAATTTACCTACATTCCCCAGTCTAACCAGGCTCTGCTTTTCCATCTCTGAAGCTGCCCCCCCTCCACTGACTGTCGATTTCTAGAAAGACTAGTGGAGTCAAAAGAAATATACAGAGTAGGCATATCTAACTTAACACAAAGCGACTAGTCAACAAATTGCACCACTTAGCCAGACCCCTGGTTAAGATAATCAGAGAGGCCGACTGTGTAGGATCAGAAACGTGTCATAGTCTTCCTCACACCAGACTCTGGTGTTCTCCTGGCATGGGAAACTTATTAATATATTGTTCATCATTTCCGGAAAAACAAAAGGCTCATTCTACTTCCGTACTGCTGGAGAAGGCCCTAGAGGGGCAACTACCATTGGTGCAGCGGTAGGACTCCAAGAGGTACAACACAGCCAACTGAACAACCATATAAAGGAAGTCATGACCCTGGTACAACAAAGCACAGCCATGCTACAAACTCAAAGAGATTCCCTGGCTGTGGTGCCCTCCAAAACCACAGGGGTTGGACTTAAGAACTGCAGAAAGAGGGGGCATCTGTTCTTCCTAGGCAAGGAATGCTGTTTTGATGTGAATGAACCTGGCCTAGTGAGGGGAAATGCTAGACAATTACTAGAAAGAAAAACAAGAGAAAGAGTAGACAGTACTTTCTGGAAGGCCCCCTCTCTGCTTGGGGACTGTCAGTAGTCCCCTTGGCAGACATAATTGCTGTAATTGTGCTAACTTTCTTGTGTGGTCCTTGACTTTTTAACTTCTCATCAACTTCCTCCAACAAAGACTGCTTGCTTTCCCTGCCCAGAGCAACACTGGACTCTCTATGCCCCCAGACTAGCAGCTTTTTATCTATCCTGGTAGCGTCTCAACATGCCCATTCCACCTTTGGGATCCACCAGCAGCCTCCCCAAATGTCAACTCCTTTCCACCATTTTCTTTTTTACCCTTCTAGAGTTGGGATATTTTGAGTAAGAGCCTCAGGTAATGAGGAATTGAGTCAGGATGCAATGGGCTGTGTAGCCCCAAGCCATAAAGAATTCCTTAGTCCTAGAGTGACTGTTCAGCTCCATCTGCAGAAACAGTATGCCTGGCAATGAAAATAACTCATCTGTTTCCGATCAATCCATAAACATAGCTGTAACTTTCTGGTAGCCAACACACACACACACACACACCCCAGCCCCTCTAAATGTGCTCAACCTTCGTGCCATGGAAAGAGTGGTCCCCTACCTATTCCAATAAAGCATTCTCAGCCTGCTGATTCCCAGAGAGTCACTGCCCATTGTGTGGGGAAACACAACTCTCACCTCAGAGGAGGTATGAGTTTACTCTGGAGACACAATGAGTGAACACAGATTTAGATTTCTCCAAATTTCATTTTCTGAGGTGGCAATGGAGTCTTTACAGTCACTCAACAGTGGAAGCCACATGTGAAGACACTTTTCAAGCACATTGGTGGAAATACCAGAGAGGCAGTTATAGCAATGTTGGGGGGGAGGGGGCGATTGTTACAGAGGTCAGATGGTACCCGATGATGCTCTTACTTAGCCTTTGGTTTTGTGGGAACTGTCTGTTAATATATTGCGAGGAAAGCTAGTCTTCTAAGTACCCTGGTGGTCATAAAGGTGAGAGACAGAGAAGAGCAGTAAGTCTTGAGAGGGCTAGAAGGAGGGCTCAGTTTCAGGAGATCTGATGCTCTCTTTGGCCTCCAGGAGTATCAGGCATTCACAGGTGTACATACATATGTTCAGAAAAACACAAATATGCGTTTGATAATATACATTTATTTTTCAGATTTTCCAATATGATGGAGTAAATGGTTTTTTCCTTTTTTTAAAATTGATTTTATTGAGCTATACATTTTTCTCTGCTTCCCTAACCTCCTTTCCCCTCCCCAATATACATTTTTTTTAGAAGAGGGTGAAAGGTGGCTGTGCACGCACAGGCTTGCACATCCACTCTGGACACTGAAGTGCAATCAGCCTTGGAGAAGGGTCTGTGGAAGGTTCTGCTGCCTTCTAGAAACTTCCCTTCTCATAAGGCTCAAAAAGGAACTGGCAGTTACATCTCACCCTTTTGCGGTTGTTTTGTTTTTAGTTTGATTTCCCCAGGACAGTGAAACACCCCCTGTCGTCCTACCTTGGCAGCAGAGAAAAGTGTGTGATGTTGCTCTAATTTAAAAGCATTTTGCGCTATCAAAATCTAAAACATCTAAGAATCTAAGTTCCCTTTATTTCCTTTACAGTACACATTTCATTTATGGTACACATATCCAGCAGAGTCCCTTTCCAAATTGTAATTCTGTTCCTCCAAGAAGCAGATTTTATGCTTTTTTACGTCAAAGGGGTGAATACTCAGGATGACTCATCAGGCAACAAATCACAGACCAGCTAGGCAGAGCTTTCATACCAGCTTAATAAAATACGCCCACACGCTGTTTGATCCGTGTTTTCAGATGTCCCTCTCATTCATTCAAGTCTCTTTGCTTCATCAAGACGATAGGTGGTGCATAGCCTTCATAAAAATGTCAACTGCGGAATCCACCTCCGCGGATCGCATGGGAGAAAACCGTACGTATTTAACGAATCATTAACTAGATTAAAGGGAGAAAGGGGAGCTTCACCAGGGAAGTGGAATCTCCCTCCCTTTAGCCTGCCACAGGGGTCTCTCCAGACCGGTTGAGGCAGCGGGTGTGTAGGAACCCTGGGGTGTGTAGGAACACACCAGTGCAATTCGGTATTATTCTGTTATGGTGAATGTTACTTAAAGATGTTTGGGGAAGAGCAACCAACAGCGAACTTGTTGAATCTGCACTCTTTAAACTCCCGCCAGCATGAGGCACAGAGTGCCTGTGTTGACTGAAGTAGCCAATGAGGCTGCCTCACTCACTGTAACTAAAGGAACTGTAGCCCTGTGTTGTAGGTGTTAGGGTTGAACAAGCTGCGCAGCAGATTACATTTCCCCATAGTCTGAAGGACATTTGCAGCTGCCTTGCCCAGCCACTCATACTTGATTGTGAGATCCCTGCTGCTGCAAGGAGAGATAAACTTCTGAGTTCCTATAATAAAGTAGGTGTCCGGATTCCTAGAGGACTGGTAGGAGGACCTTGGGCATGCTCAGGCATGTCGCTGCCATCCAGTGCACACCTAAAGTGCCCCTGCTCACCCTCCCCTCCATCTTCTTTTCTGGACTCCAACAGTGGATCCCCCCCGCCCCACCCCCACCCACCCCCTGCCCCCTAATGTTTTTCATCCATAACCTCTAGGCTATCAGAAATTCTCCCCTTTCCTTAGGGCACAGGTATAGTCCTTCAGGTCTTAAAGGATTCTCTGGCAGGCTAAAGAGAGGGAGATTCCACTTCCCTGGTGAAGCTCCCCTTTCTCCCTTTAATCTAGTTAATGATTCATTAAATCATAAATCTCTGTCCTACTTTTCCTATTGTTGCTTCCCAGGTTTTTCAGTAGGTTGGGGATGGGAGATTGATCCCACCTCTAAATCCATCTACAGTTTCAGTTTATGGTAAATGATGGGAAAAGGACATTGGAGATTGCTATTTTAAAACCGTAATCTCTAATTTTGGAAAATGTTGATATTTCATTCTTTAAATCTCTTTCCCTTTAATTTAAAACTTTTAAAATTCATTTTACTTGTATGTGTGTTTTGCCTGCTTGTCTGTGCACCACATGTATGCCTGCCGTCCACAGATTATCAGAAGAAGGTGTTGAATCCCCTGGAGCTGGTCTTAGGCAATTGTGAGGCCACTGTGTGGGTGCTGGAAATGAACCGAGTCCTCTCTCTACAAGGGTAGCAAAAGCTCTTCACTGCTGAGACATGACTATATCCCTACTTTAATATTTTTGTTTAGAAATGGAATATTTCTTGAAAAACAGAGTTCACAATTATTGTTAGCTTTAAGGTCTAGTGGCAGCGTCAGGCGATCAGGCTAAGTCCCTCTAGGTGGACAGGCCCCTGCTGTGGTGGAAATACTGGTCTGGGAGGTGGGGGACAAACTGAAGAGGAAAGCTTTCTAACCAGGCCTCCCTTGAATCCCTCGGCCCTATGCCGTGCCATTCGGTACACACCTAAAGTGCTTCCCCTGTGTACCCACCGAGGCCCCTCCTTGTGATAGAGCAGCAGGTATTGTCCTCTGTTGCTCTGACTTTAAGAGTTGTGGCCAGGCAATTAGGGGCCACCGAGTCACATATTCCTCATGGTAAGCCAGAGGACCTGATGTGCTGGGGAACGTTAAAAAGTAAACATTTCCTTCCTTCTCCAGACTTGTCTATGAGCTGAAAATGGCAGCCAAGTTCTCACGGCAGTGACCAGTCCTTAAAGCAGCCGACTTAGGTGAAAGTTGGGGACCCAGCTCTCTCGAACTCCCTGCAGCCTCTCTGGTGCTTTCACCTCCTCTGACTAATACCAAAAGAGAAAGCTCATGAACAGTACTACTGTTTCTCAGCTAAACCAAGCACTTCTAAGGGATTAGGGGCTAGATAAATTCTGTGAAGGCCGCAGGAGAGCCCATGACTAAGCAATAAAGATGGAGAACGTCCAAGATGGCTGCTTCTTCATCACCTTCCAGACCTGAGACAAAGCCTAGGGTTGCTTAAAACAAAGTCCTGGGAGACTTTTTCTCCTGCCAATAGAGTCCCCTGCTGGTGAACCAGTTTGAACAGCTCACAGCTCACAACTCAATGTCGAACAGGATGTGTTTTTTGATTGGCCCATTAAAATGAACGTACATGTTGCTTTATTATGGTGAAAGTAGGTCCAGGTCTCTGGTCTCCATCTTTGGAGGCCCCTGTCCCTGTGCCTGCCAACCCTTGACCCCTCCTCGGAGCAGGGTCAAGACAGCCCACCAAAATCTTAACCACTCCTCCAGTCTACTTAAACTGCTTCCCCAGAACATTCCCTGGTGGTCTCTTTTCCTTCCTCCTGGTGGTGACATTTGTGGCCTTCTGGTTCTCCCTTGGGACCACCCTAGAGCGCAGGAATCCCATTAAACCTGGATATTTTTAAATTTGGCTTGTTGTGATTTGGCTTATTGGGATTTTTGCATCGGCAGAGAGATCACATTAGGAAAATTTCTTAAAGGTGAATATATTAAACTCCTCAGCTACTTTTAGAAGCACTGCATGTTACTGTGGGCTGTACTCATCCCTCTGTGCCTTTTAACCCCAGATCTGACACCGCTTTATTGAAAATATTGTCTACTTCCTTTCTCCAAGAGATATTTGTACTTGATTGTGTATTATTGTAAGTGTTGTAAAATGGCAAGAGAGAGAACATGGTGGGCCAAGGGGCCAGGAGGCAGGTGAGAGCCAGAGACCTCATGGGAGACAAATACTCCATGCAGGCTGAGCTGTAAAGTGATAGAGAGTTGGCAGAGCTTCTCTCTTAAAGAGATAGCAACTGAATATAGACTATATAGTGACATAACAGCCATTGGAACCTGGGCTGGCCAGGGGACTGCCTGGGTTCATCTTGCCAGACGACAGGGGCCAGCATAATGACTGAATCCTAACAGTAACACAATATAATAATCAATACAGTTTCTGTGTGATTATTTTGGGTCTGGGAGGCCCAGAAATGAACGAGAAGTCTCTGACTACAAACACTGTTCACAGAAACCTGTACTTGGAACACACCTACATTTATCAGTGAATAAATGGGGAAATTTACGATCCATACTTCTGTTGGGGATCTCCAGGTGGAGGTCCCATCCACACTCTGGTCTTGCTCCTCCGATTCCAGGCCCAGTCCCCTCAGAAAGCCCGCCAATCAGCAGCCCTGCCTCTAAGAGAGCCCGCCAAATGTCAGTCCCTTTCTGGGGTTGCTCAATACCATGCCTATAGACTACTGAAGACATGGTTACCACACTCTCATGCTTTCCCCCCTGCCTTCCCAAGAGCAGGGAGGTGCTTTACTAAGCTCAGTTTAAACCTGCACTTATTATTTGGCTTGATTGACTTTTGCATTGGTGGCAGAAGATATCCAATAAATGGGATTCTAAAACTTATCATCTCCCATATATAATGGAATTCTATGCACCTATAAGAGAGGATGGGTCAGCTATCTTTGGTGACAACATGGGTGTACGTGGGTGACATGTTGAGAGATTTTATTCAGGCATTGAAAGCCTAGTATGGCTTGTCAGACAGAGAGAAGTAGCTAAAATAAGACAGGAGTTTATATTATTTTCTTGGATTTTGAAAGATTTTTTTAAAAGCATGATACAAACTAGAAATCACAAGGAAGCCTATACATTCAAAAAGTGAAGGAGTTGAGAAATCTCCCAAGATTTCCTTTCTATAGGGGGTGTGAGGAGCTAGGAGGAGAAGCCAGGAGAAACCAGATTGCTCACAGGCTGAGAAGTGAGGAGCTGGAAATGAGCATGTGAGAATTATTGTGCTATGTTCTGTGTTTTTGTAAGACTGGAAATAATGAAGGGGGAGAGTTTTGTGTGCACCCAAAATCCAAAAGCCACAGTTTAGTGCTTAAAGTCTTCCAGTTCTACATGTCCTTCTCCTCCACTGTTAATAGGATAGAGGTTTCCTGATATTTTTAGATGTGTGAAAATGAGCAAAATGCAATGGTTAAAGTCAGTGGGAATTTTTGAAAAGTATAATTTGCATTCAGTAGAATTAATTCATTTGTTATAAATTTTCATAAATTTTGAAAGCATCTAATCATGAATCATGCATTTTTGTCAAGATATATAGGGCTGGAGACTTGACTCAACCATTAAGAGCATTTATTGCTCTTGTAGAGGAATGGGTTTGATTCTAAACACCCATCTGGTGGCTCACATACATACCCCTAACTCCTATTCCAGGGATCCAACACATATTTCAGAGGCCCCCTAACACTAGGCATGTATGTAGCACACATACATATAAGTCCAAACAAAACAGTAACACACATAAATAAATCTAAAACAATAGCTCATAAAGGATAGATAGACCCCCTCCACCCCTACCCAAACTTGCCCATTCCCAGTTGCAGACTCTTTGTACCTCTGTCCCCAGCCCTTATACACTTACTTTTCCAGAATGCCATAAAATGGATCCCTGAAGCAGAGACTTCACACTTGTCTTCTTTTGCATTGTCTCAGCATTACATTCTGCTTCAGATACACCGCTGGTGAGATTCTAAGAGACTGTATCCACAGCGCCACTGATACAGAAACAGTACTCTGAATGCAGAATCATACAAGCACCACATAGTAAAATGTTATACAAAGAAGTTACGAAAAGCTGGCAGGAAATTTGTGGAGAAGTGAGAGGAGGAAGAGGGTTGTGGCAATTGGGGCGTTCCGGTGACAGTTGGGGTGTCTTTTTTTAAAGTTAGTCAGAAGGAAACTATTTTCTGTGGCTCACTGCCCGTAAGCTTGCTGATTAGTATAGGAACGTTTTGAGTCAGAAGCCTTGGGAACATTTGCCCTGGTAAAGTGGTATAAGAACTAGGCAAGTGCAGGCTTGTGGTCCAACTTGTCTCTTGTGTAGAGAGGGTGCATTTACCTTGTCATCAGCTTGGGGACATTTGAGTGATTGTAAATGTTCCATTTTTTTTTACAGTGATCCTTAATGCTGCTACAAATATGCACATAAAGGTTTCTTTTTCTTTTTCTTAAACCTTAAATGCAGGCTTTCCTTCCAGCATGGGGTATGTGGGTAGGATGGGAGCACATCACCATATTGTAGACTTCCTGGACAAATAGTTTCATACTGGCTTCAAAGTTTTGCTTTTCTGAAAGAAAGACTTTAGATTCACATCAGCATCTAATTCATCAACCTGCTGCTATTTAGTTATTTTTTGCCCAAGACAAGTTCACAAACAATCTCCCCACTTTGTAAAGAATCCAATGACTTTACAATGTTGAGCTTCGTGCTCAGGTCTCCAGTCCATCTTGAGTCTTGTTTCTAGCAGACAGACACCAGGCTCTTTCAGGAGCACATATGGAGCGGTGCCACACTTTCCCTGTCTAAAATCTGTACATCTCTGTTAAATATCTGTTGACCATGAGTGCTTGATATCATTTCTGGAGCCTTTTATTTCTGCTGAATTGTCCTAGTGTGTACTCTTTTGCTAGCACCAGGCTGGCTTTGTTCCTGTTCCCAGAAGTCATGAGATAAGGCAGTGTGATCTTTCTGAATTTGACCCTTCTTCAGAATCATTTTTGAATATTCTAGTTTCTTTTTAGTTTTCGTAGTACCTTTTAATAATTTGATGCTATGATTTTTTATCTGAAGGCAATCACTACCCCCTCACCAGGAAGTGATTCTGTGTTGCAATATAAACTTGCTCAGAAGTTGTTATTATATGAGCAATATTCAGTGTTCCAGTTTATCATGCGAAGCCTTTACTTATGTTGTTCTGTTATTGAATAAAACTTGGGAGTCAGATAATGGGGTAAAAACCCGATTGATCAGAGAAGCGGTGGAGAAGTGTCCAGTGACCCCTCTCTCTCCTTTCCAGGTATAAAAGGTCTTGCAAACCTTTCTCAGCCCCTTCCTACCAATTCCTGTGTCTTTCTATTCATATCCTGGGTCCTCCAAAACCTCTGTGGCTAATTCTGGTCAGCTAGTCACTAGCTCTGCCCCTGATTCAATGTTAAACTTTATTGCCAGTCTTGGAATGTGTGTGTGAACAAATATCTCAGGATAATTATGTGTTTAGATCTGTCTTGATTTCTTTCCTTTTTTATGTTAAAAATTTTGTGCATGTTTTACTGCATAAATATCTGTGCATCACATGCATTTCTAGTGCACACCAAGGTCAGGAAAGGGTGTCAGATTCCAGAAACTGGAATTCTAGATGCTTGTAAGCTACTATGTGGGTGCTGAAATCAAACCCAGGTCCTCTGCAAGAGCAACAAGTGGTCTTAACCACTGACCCAACAGTCTAGCGCTGTCCTTATTTCTTCATAACTTTAAATGTAGTTAATATTATGCTGATTATTAACCTTTTTTAGCTTTATAATTTATGGCTTTTGTCATTACTGTGAATGGGGCTGTCTTAGATATTAATTTCCATTTGACAGGAAAATGCAACTGGCTTTACCATGTCGACATTGTATCTTGCAGCTTTGTAAATTCATATTTTATATCCAGTAGTCTTTATTGATGTCATGATTTTTATGCAGCTAGAACTGCATCATCAGTGATGAGAAACACTTCATCTGTTTTCAAGATGTATAACCTTTTATTTCTTTAATAATCTTATCTTATATATATGGCTGTTTTGCCTGCATGTTTGTGTACCACATGAATGCCTGGTACCTATAGAGGGCGATGAGTCCCCTGGAACTGGAGTTGGCACAGTTGTAAACTACCTTGTGAGTGCTGGGAATTGAACCTATGTCCTGTGCAAGACAAGCAAGTGATCTTAAGTCCTGAGGAATTTTCCAGCTCCATGACCCTATTTCTTTGCCCTTGGTGGACCTCCTGTGAAGTCATCCTGGAGTAGAGAGCAGACATCCGACTCCTGCTCCTGATCGCTGGGAAAGCATTCATAACTGCACTCTTGGGAATGAAGCAGACTGCAGTTGGATTTATTGTTTTGTTTTTAATTGATAAATTTTGTAGGCTTGAGGAGATTCCTTTAATTCCTATTTTTCCAAAATTTTGCTGTGTATAAATATTTCTATTTTTCCTCTTTTCTTAGTGTGTTAATAGGTCTAATTACACTGAGTTTTCCCTAATATTTCCATTACTCCTTGTGACCAGAGCACTTTCTGAAGAGAAATCCAGCCGACTGTTGTTGTCTTTCACTGTGATCCTCACTCCTTTAGGTTCCAGCACTTTCATGATTCACCCTCAGTTCAGTAACTAGATACCCCTGGGAAGTTGTGTTTCTAGCATCTCTAGTCTTCTTTCCACCATGGCCATCCTTTGTGGACCAGGGCCTTCTTTCAATGGGGTTTGTAGCAGTCCTTCAGATACCTGTAGGGGATTGTAAAGTGGGTGTTTGGGCTAAGTTTCTTTAATTTTCCTTAAGAAAGTCTAGAAGTTGACATTCTTATATTCATATTTTACAGATAAAAAGCTCAAAAGGAAAGGTCTCCGAATCATCTCCCCCATATCTCATGCTAGGCTTTGCCGCTGCTATGCAGTGATCATGGTCCTTACTGGAGCTGTAATTGCACTTTCTGTGGTTCTGTCATTGTCAGGTGAGTGACATTCTCCAGATCCCGTGTCCACATCCACACTGACAGTTACACTTACTGAGCCCTGTGAGCCAGGACTGTGTGAAAGGCTAAGAGAAAACACACTGGAAATTCCTGTTCTCTGGGAACTTAGGGTCTAGCAGGAAGATGTAGTGAAGGAACAGCACAGGCTGTGGTGTGCATGGGAGGCCAGGCTCACCATCCCTGGGAAGATGACATTTAGCAACCCCTAGACAGAGATGCAGGAGACATATGTCTACCTGGAGGAACGATTCAATGCAGAGGACAAGGAAAGGAAAACCCAAAGTAGGAGCCTCAAGGAAGCTGCTACAGCTAGGGGCAGTGAGGGCAGTGAAGAGGAATATGGTTGGGGAAGGAACAGAACACCTCATCCCAACCATGACCCATGGTTTATGTTAACATCTTCAACTATGATCTGAAAATATTAAATAGAGTATCCCAGAAATATGTTTTTTCCTGAGCTTTTGTTTTAGACTATTATAAATAATGTGATAAAATCTTAAATAGCTTTCCTGTCATATCTGGAGTAATGATTCATAATATTGTTTTATAAAATCATCTTTAACCATGTCAATGAATATTATACAAATATGTTTGTATTTGTCTATAGTTAAATCCAGAGAATTGAGGTGTTCTCTTTATTTTGTCGTTACAAAAGCAGGAAAGAGAGAACAGGTCTCATGCAACAATACCTATGCTACTTGCCCAAGAAACTGGATTGTATTTGGAAATAAATGTTTTTATTTTTCTGAAGACATGGGAAACTGGTCAGTCAGCCAGAACTACTGCTCAGCAGTAGGGGCCCAACTAGCTAAATTTGACAACGAAGAGGAGCTGGTAAGAAATGATCAAAATTGGTGTGTTGTTTGTTCTGTTGAATATTTACTGCCTTGAGATAGGGACCTTAAGGCTGCAGCATGAGGAGGGATTCGACCCCAGGCATACAGGGGACTTGGGGAGCACAAGTATGTGACAATAACCCATCTGGCTGTCACCCTGAGATACTCCAAAGACATTCTCTCCTGTAATGCTAATAGTCATCCTGCATGGGCAGAAATATATTTGACTGAGAAACCTGGTTGTTATAAGGAGGGTGCTTGTTCTTTTCGGCCGCCCGGCTAGCTTAGACCCCAAATAATCACACAGAAACTGTATTAACTAAATCACTGCTTGGCCCATTAGCTCTAGCGTCTTATTAGCTAATCTCTTACATATTAATTTAACCCATTTCTATTAATCTGTGTATCGCCATGTTATAGTGGCTTACCGGCTAAATTTCCTAGCACCTGTCTCCAGTGGCCCCATCACTTCTCTCTGATTCCACCCTTCTTTCTCCCAGCATTCAGCCTAGCTTTCCCTAGCTACCTAAGTTCTTTATTCATTAACCAATAAAAGCAACACAGAGACAGAAGCACCTCCCATACCATTTCCCCTTTTCTGCTTAAACAAATAGGAAGACCTTAACTTTAACATAGTAAAATTACATATAACAAAACAGTTATCAAGCAAGAATTACAGTTACAATATTTGTATCTATTTTATCTTTAATCATAACAAAGGAAAACTATAACTATAAATTTTTTCAACTCCATCAAAGACTCTGGAAGGGTATAATATTACCTAAGTAAACAGCAGGTGCATTTGTTACAGGGAGTGAGCCACTTGTTGGTTCCTGGCTGCTCAGCCCTGAAATAATCACATAGAAACTGTATTATTTAAATCACTACTTGGCCCATTAGCTTTAGCTTCATACTGGCTAACTCTTACATATTAATTTAACCTATTTTTATTAATCTGTTTATTGCCTCGTGTCAGTGGCTTACCAGCAAAATTTCAGCATGTCTGACTCTGGCAGTGGCTCCATGGCTCCTCTCTGACTCCGCCCTTCTTTCTCCCAGCATTCAGCTTAGCTTTCCCTGCCTACCTATGTTCTGCCTTGCTATAGGTCCAAAGCAGTTTCTTTATTCATTAACCAATAAATGCAACACACAGACAGGAGGACTTCCCGTACCACATGGTGGTCATGTAAGTCTTTGTCCAAACTGGCAGGTGTTGCAAATTTAAGGTGACAACTGTTAATAACTGTAAATATGGACTTAACAAGGGACTTTCTCAGCCACAGAAGGAGGGGTGGTTGAATATTTACTGCCTTGAGGTAAGGACCTTAAGGCTGCAGCATGAGTAAGGATTCAACCCCAGGCCACAGGGGGCTTGGGGAGCACATATTAGTTTGTGCCACTTGTGACAATAACCCATCTGGCTGTCACCCTGAGATACTCCAATGACATTCTCTCCTGTAATGCTAATAGTCAACCTGTATGGACAGAAATATATTTGACTGAGAAACATGATGGTCATGTAAGTCTTTGTCCAAGCTGGCAGGTATTGCAAGCTTAAGGTGACAACTGTTAATAACTGTAAATACAGGCTTAACAAGGGACTTTCTCAGCCACAGAAGGAAGGGTGGTTGTTAGTTTATGTGGATAATGGCTATAAAATATATCCACTGAGAACTGAGAGTTATTTAGGCTCCAAAGTCAATGACCCTCA
>PVIU01030255.1:0-16799 GCA_004026605.1 Ondatra zibethicus | reverse complement strand
GATCTCCTCCACATTCACAGTGCTCCTCCAGCCTAGTCCTCCTGCAGTGATCTCCTCCACATTCACAGTGCTCCTCCAGCCTAGTCCTCCTTCAGTGGTCTCCTCCACATTCACAGTGCTCCTCCAGCCTAGTCCTCCTACAGTGATCTCCTCCACATTCACAGTGCTCCTCCAGCCTAGTCCTCCTACAGTGATCTCCTCCACATTCACAGTGCTCCTCCAGCCTAGTCCTCCTACAGTGATCTCCTCCACATTCACAGTGCTCCTCCAGCCTAGTCCTACTGCAGCAGTCTCCACATTCACAGTGATGGCTAAAATCCTCCCCTCTCCTGTGGGCAGCTGTATAATATGACAGTTATTTCATAACATTTGGTAGCCTCAGAAAATCTGTTGACAGTTTCAGGACCTCTTGATCAATATAGTATATTATATTAATATGCTAAAGAAGTTTTCTATTAACATTGTTTATATATTTGTTTTTAAATTGTCTCAGAGTTTTTTTTAATAAACATTTTAATGGATTTTCTGTGAATTTTTCTACCAAACACTGACTGCTAATGATTGACAGGTATATAGAGACAAAAATGAGAACTCATTTTCTATAAAGACATTTTTAATTATCACCTAATGGTTTAGGATTTTATGGTACAATGGTTCTTTTTTTCCTTCTTTTTTTTTCTGTAGTTTCTACTTTTTCAGTAGGTTCCTTTATATCCATTAATATTAGTAGTTTTACCTGTATTTTATTATTAAATGTCTGTTATAAATACTGTATATTGCAGGACAGTGCAAGGTGAAATTAAAATAAGATTGAGTTATGCATGTGTCTATTACCAATAAAATTGTGTGGGTTTTTATTTGCCTGGCTAAATAGTGCCCCTGTTTTGCTTATGAAGGGGATGTTTTCTGACTGGGTTGTGCTCCTTGGTGATTTCATCCTGGCTCAGTGAATATTATTGACAGTTACCTTACTGTATCATCTGTGTCTTGGCAAATCTGCTTTCATGTCTAAGAGAGACAGTTTGTTTACGGTAGCTTTTGAGAAGTTTCAGTTTAATTTCTTTCTTACTTAGCTATTTACCATGATCAAAACCACATAAAATTAAATTTATTGTCTGAAAGATTTTATTAATCTATTTTATACTATTAAATCCAAATTGTTGTGTGACACATCTCTATGAGCTTTTCATTTTACAAAAGAAAAATTCAGTATTTATAAACAAAAAGGAGTTTTTATTTTCTTCCAGAGTCATTGTGTTCAGTATTAGTAAAGCAATGAAGGCCATAGATTTTTCCATTTTGCTGTTTGCTGTTGTGCTAAATTTAGCACGATTTTAGATGTTAGATTTGTAAATTGTATTCATCAGAGTCTAATGAGTGAAATAATTTTTTTGTCTTGATTTCTTTCAGCTGTGTTTCCTCATTATAACCAACACTTTTCACCAGAGCAGAACATAAAATATTCATTCCAGGAACTGATCGATGGAAGCCATAGAAATTGTGACCTTGACAATTTGTGCTCCAGAGAAGAAAGGGAACATACAGAGGGGCGTGAAGCTCCGAAGGCACATTATAGTGGGCGTAACCCGTTTGTCACAACTGGTAGTAGGAGAAGCTTTACTCCCAGCAGACAGCAGGAGCCTGAAATGGCTCTGCCTGTTACTTGTGAACAGCCATGTGCTTCTGTCAGTAAACATCAGAGTCAGGTTTTGAAATGTACCTCTTCTTTCAAAGATAATTTGGGAAATACAGAGAGGGATCTAGTCCATTCTTCAGTTAATGACTTCAACAATTTCAAATGTAGCTTTGGGTTAAGCTTTCATTCAAACCTTTTTGTAGATGGGGAACTAAAAAATGAAGAAAAAATTTCTAAATGTAATCAGTTTGAGAACTCCATTATGAAAAATTCCTTAATATATAATCAACAAATAGGTCTTTCGTGTGCCAAAACACAGAATTTCCATAAATACGGCAGGTTCTTTACACATCCAGTATCACCTAATCAAAATTCAAGTACAGATATTTTAGAAATCCAGTATATATGTAAAGAAAATAGGAAGGCCTTTACTGAGGAGTCTACCTTAAATAATCACCAGGGCACATTTATTGGAGAGACAATATATCAGTGCAATGAAAATAACAGTGATTTAACCCATGAGCCAAATCCTGCTGGTCAGCAGTCTGCTCATTTTCCAAAGGACTTTTACAAATGCTACAAATGCAACACAGTCTTTCATCAATACTCAGAACTTATCATCCACCAGTATATCCATATTCAAGATCAAATTTCCAAGGGTATGGATTGTAACACAGCTTTCAATAAAAGTTCCAGCCTTCCTAGAAATCATACCGGAGAAAAACCCTACAAATGTAAGGAATGCGGCAAAGCCTTTACCTATTGTTCCAGCCTTAGACAGCATCATAGGATTCATTCTGGTGTCAAACATCACAAATGTAAAGAATGTGGCAAAGCCTTCTACCATAAGTCACTCCTTACACAACACCAGAGCATCCACGCCGGTAAGAAGCCCTACTGCTGTAAATTTTGTGGCAAAGCATTTAATCAAAGATCAACTGTTACTCAACACCAGAGGATTCACACTGGAGAGAGGCCCTACCATTGTAAGGACTGCGGCAAGGCTTTTCATCAAAGGTCAAGCCTCAGCCTGCACCAGAGAGTTCATACTGGAGAGAAACCCTACAAATGCAAAGAATGCGGCAAAGCCTTCAACCGTAATTCGCTCCTTACTCAACACCAGAGGATTCATACCGGTGAGAGGCCCTACCATTGCAAAGACTGCGGCAAAGCATTTAATAAAAAATCAAGCCTTACTCAGCACCAGAGGATTCATACTGGAGAGAAACCCTATTCTTGTAAAGACTGTGGCAAGGCTTTTAATCAAAGATCAAGCCTCAGCCTGCACCAGAGAGGTCACACTGGAGAGAAACCCAATAAATGTAACGAATGTGGCAAAGCCTTCAACCGTGTGTTTTTCCTTACTCAACACCAGAAAATTCATACTGGAGAGAAGGCTTACCACTGTAAGGACTGTGGCAAAGCTTTTAAACAGCGCTCAAGCCTTACTCAGCACCAGAGAGTTCATACCGGAGACAAGCCCTACCACTGTAAGCACTGTGGGAAGGCTTTTACTCAGAGGTCAAGCTTTACTCGGCACCAGAGAATCCACACTGGGGAGAAGCCCTACAAGTGCCAAGATTGTGACAAAGCTTTCAGCCGCAACCTCCTTCTAATCCAACACCAGAGAATCCACACCGGCGAGAAACCGTACCACTGCCAAGACTGTGGCAGAGCGTTCAATCAAAGATCGAGCCTAACTCAGCACCAGAGGGTTCACACTGGGGACAAGCCCTTCTGTTGTAAAGACTGTGGCAAGGCGTTCACTCAGAGATCAAGCTTTAACCGGCACCAGAGAATCCACACCGGAGAGAAGCCATACAAGTGTAAAGGGTGTGAGAGCACCTTCAGCTGCAGCTCCCGCCTTGCTGAACACCAGTGCGCTTCCTTAGGCAGCTGCTTCCAAGACTCAAAGTTCCTCCAATATATGTGAGTTTACTGTTCTGTTACAGCCAGCTTGCAGACGGTTGGATTTATTGTTAAACGTGATGTGTTTTATATAAAAGATACTTCTTTCTGTTGTTGCAATACCTTACTGGATTCCCAGAATCACTTTCTGTTTAATTGAGTAATAGTTTTCTTTCTTGTCATTTTGTCAACTGGTTCTGGGTTAATTGCATTCTCAAATGTATTTCCCATAATGTAAACGTAAAACATATATGCTGTTACACAGAGAAACCCTGTCTGGAAAAAACCAAAAAAAAAAAAATACATTGTCCAATGTATACATAAAACTGTACACCAGACTTCACACTGGGGTAGTTTTTGGTCGGCACCATTCAGAGTCTCCCTGTGACTTACAGTCCCATCTCTAAACTGTGTAGCATGGAGCTTGGCTGTCTCCTCCAGTTGTGTTGATCATCTCTTGTACAGCACAGTTAAGATGATATTATCCAAATATATAGCTGGTGCATTCTGGATCCACACTTCTATAAAACTGAATTACATTGGAGGAGGGCTGCTGTGCGACAGCATGCGTGTGAGAGTCAGCAGGTAGCACTCAGTCCTCTATCGATAATTTTGTTTTTGGGAATGGAACTCAACTCGGCTCATCAGGCTTGTCTGCAAGCTTCTTTATCTGAGTCATCACTTCCGTGGTGGGCTCTAGGGTCTAGGGTTTCTCTGGCTCCTCGATGGCGTGGAGCCCCGCTGAGCCCCGCTGAGCCCCGCTGAGCCCCGCTGAGCCCCGCTGAGCCCCGCTGAGCCCCGCTGCTGTCCCTCCATAATGAGAAAGGCAGGCAGGCCGGCCACCTGCAGTTTCAGCACGGGGCTCATCATCCCCCTGCGATTTGAAGACGAGACCATACTCAAAAATGAGGATGTACAGAAAATGTAGGGAAACATTTTTATGCTGAGATTTCAAAACCGACCCATAGAGCTAAAGGCCTTTTGGGGTAGTCTTGTGTTCTCCAGGTCATGTCTAGTTACGTTCGCTGCTAGAAGGCTGTGTGTCAGTGTCCTGGTGATGAGTGCGGAATCTGTAAGGGCAAAGAAATAGTGACAGCACACTTGGATCTGACACAGTGTCAGGAGGGAGAAGAGCTGATAAGAGTGAAACGTATCTCCACCTGGCCCAGAGCTGTACACAACTAACTGAACTGAGACTGCGAGTGTTGTTTGCTTTGGTCACACTGTCGAAGGTTTTTATTGGGGCTGTTTCATTCTCTGTGTTGGCCTAGAGTCCAGGATCACTGCAAACTGTCTCACTGCATCTAGGACCTGCCAGATTTTTAGGGGTTCAGGTTGTACATTGGTTCAGGCTAACAATAGGTCAGAAAGGAGTGAATGATTCATAATTCCTTCACAGAAGCGTTTTTGGTTCTATGGAGGAATCATTCCAGTTTTCTGGTACTCAAAGGAGGAAACCTGTGTCCACCTACATGCAAAATATTCTCAATAAATAAATTTCTTCATATAGGTCTTCTTTCCAAGACAACAGCAAGAACAAACACAAAACTGCCATGACTGGAAACTTCTAGAAGACTTCAGTGTAAAATAAGTGGACAAATAATTGAACTTATGAGTTGATGAGCATGAAGAAGGGAAGGAATGATTGAAAAATTTGAATTTGTTTGGAAAAGATTGATTTATTGTATTATACATTCTGATGCACTTCTACAAGGGCATTTTCTAGAAGAGTTCTTATTTCTATTTGTGTTGCTTTTTCCTTCTTGGAAGATTTGGACTCTAATAGAATTATCTTAGAGAAATTTAAAGATTTATGTTAACTTGGCTGTTGTTTTATGTTATTAAGTGGGAAAGTAACTGTAGTTTGCTTTCTGTTGCTGTGATAGATAACTATAACGAAAAGCAGCTTGGGGAGGAAATGGTTTGTTTTAGCTTCCTTTTGCATGTAGCAGTCTGTCATAGACAAGTCAGGATGGGAGCTTAAGCAGGAGCAGGGGATGGAACCGTGGAAGAGAAGCTCACTGGCTTGCTCCCCCTGGCTCCTGCTCAGCCAGCTTCTCCAAACATCCCAGGACTGCCTGCCCTTGGGTGGCACTGTGCACAGTAAGCTAGGTCCTCCCACATCAGTCAGCAATCATAACCATTCCAGACACAGTTAGAGCACTGTGATCTTGGCAGTTCCTCAGTTCCTCAGCTGAGACTCCCACTTTCCACATGACTCTTGGTGTGTCAAGTTGAGAATAAGAACAAACAAGGATGGTACAGCGTAAGGTAGTGATTAGGGAGGACAACAGAGTAGCTACTGTAGCAATACAGGATCCAGGAGCCTGCATCCTACTTGTGGTTCCACACAGATGCTCAAGTCGAGACCAACCAGTCTCCCCTCCAAAGAAGAAACAATAGGTCAGTACATTTGGTGGATACACCGGCCTCAGACTTTTCCCAGAACCCAAAGAAGATAAGTCTGTTTGGTGGGATGGCACCTTGATTTCTCATTAAACCTGTGTCCAGAAATGTTCTCTCAGATACTCTGCTTTTTGATTCCTGAAGGTCTAGTAACTGCTCCAATACAAACTAACAAGCACAAACTCAGTAAGATTTCCTTTGAACTACTTTAGGAATTTTTCTTTGTCCCAATTATGGTGTTTAGCCCTTAATTCTCTGAATTAACAATAAATGAGTGATATGGAAACAAACAGTTGGTTCTGACATCTGTGTGTCTCATCATGCACAATGAAACAGTACCCAAATTCTAGGTCTTATGTTAAGTATTGTGAACAATATGAAGTCTCCAGCTCACAATTTCATAATATGTTGTAAGCACATAATGCCAGCTTAAATAGACATCTTGTACATGACTATCTGCATCTTGTGTTCCAAGTGGTAACTTATGGTGGCTGTGAACACCAGCAAGGACCCTGCTTATGATGCCAGTTCATGAGTGTCCCCTCAGTCTCCTCAAATTCACAGAATTGCAGTGCCTTAGATTGGGGTCCACGTGTATCTTCCTCCAAATGCAAGGTCACTAGCATAAGTCCACAAGGTATTCTGCGTGTTTGCTTTGGTGCCAGTGCCATGCTGTTTTTTAAACTTGAAAATTTTATAACTATGTTTTGATTGCATTTTTTCTTTTTAAATTCTCATTATCGCACTATACATTTTTCTCTGCTCCCTTTCCTTCTTCCCCTCTCCCCTTTTACTCTCTCTTGTGATCCTCACACTCCCAGTTTACTCTGGAGAGCTTGTATTTTTCTCCTTCCTGTGTTTTATGTCTAAAAGCCACTTATGAGTGAGTCCATATTATATTTGTCTTTCTGGGTATGGGTTACCTCACTCAATATGGTGTTTTCTAGTTGGTCACGTTCTTACTCCTACTTCTTCCCCTACTGCACACCATTGCCTTTAGGAATATATAGTATAGTTTGAAGTCTGAAATGCTATTTCCAGCATTTCCTTTCCTCCTCAAGATTGTGTTAGCTATTTGGGGGCGTTTTTATAAGTTTTAGGATTTAAAAATATTGCTATAAAGAATGTCATAAAATTTTGATTAAAATTGCATTGAGTTTACCTATCACTCTTGGTGCTGTGGATTCAGTCCAGCCGTGAGCATGGGAGGTCTTTCCTGTCTTTAGTGTCTTGTGCACTTTTGCTGTAGAAGAGTTTAACATGTTTGGTTAAGCTTCTCAAACCCAGGTGTTTTGTGTTTGTGTCCATATACATGTGAGCACGGGGAGGCTGGATGTAAACTTCAGGTGTTAATCTCAGGTGCTGTCTGCCTTGTCTCACTGGTGTGGATTCAGCGGGTAGGACGAGGCTGGTGTTCAGCAACCCCAGAGAAGTGCAGTCTTCTTCCCAGTGATAAGATGTGGGCACACACTACCACGTGCGTACTTTCTTACATGGGTTCTGGAGATTGAATCCAGATCTTCATGCTTTCATGCCCAGCATTTTGCCAACTGTACTATCTCCCCCACACCTAGGTACATTTCTGAAGATGTCACGGGTGGAGTTTTTCTGATTTCTAGTTCATGAAGCTTGCTGGTGCATACAGAAACTGATTTTTGAATCTTGTTTTTCTAAAACTATCATATGTAAGAAGCTTCTGGGTCTTTTGGATGTTTTAAGTATAGTATATGTTCTACAAATCAGTTACATAAGTTCCATCTGTTAGATCCCTTTCATTTCCCTTCATGCTGTAACTAGGATTTCAAAAAGATGCTTTGGTCAAGAATGGTTAGAGTGGACGTGTGTCTCCTTCCTGATTTTAAATGAGGTGCTTTCAGTTTTTCCCCATTCGGTGTGATATTGGCAACAGTTTTCAAGTGTTGAAGTATGTATGATCTTACTAGTTTCTTCAGGACTTCTATCATTCAGGAGTGTTGAATTTTGTCAAAGGTCATTTCCAGTATTGGTTGAAATGATCATATGAGCTTTGTCCACATTTCTGTGTGCTATCAGTACTTACTGATTGGTGTATACTGGACCAGTTTTCATTCCTAGTATGAAACCAAGTAGATGGCATATGATCTTTTGCTGTGTTCTTGCATTGAGTTTGCAAGCATTTCATTGGGGATTTTTGCATCTAGATTTGCCATGAAGGAAATTGGTTTGTAGTTCCTTTTTTTCCCTCCCTTCCTATCCGTTTTGTTCTTAGCAGGGGAATGAGTTTGAAAGTACTCTCATTTTTATTTTTATAGACTATTTTGAGGAACATTGGTGTTCAGGTTCTTCAGATGTCTGGTGGGATGCAGCAGTGAAGCCAGCTTAGTCCTGGTTTCTTCGTTGGGCAGCTGTTACTTCTTCCATCACGTTGTCCGTGATAGATTTCTTTAGTTTCTTAGAACCTCGCAATGACTGTATGTCTAGAAGAACAGTCTATGTTTTTTAATCTATTGAAACATATTTGTTAATTGTCTGTCTTTTTCATAGTATCTTGAAGTATCATAGAAACTTGGATTTCAGTAGTATCAGTTTTGATTTCTTAATTGTATTCATTTCCAGTTTTCTCTCTTTTACTTATGTTACTTAGGCTGTTTTTCTACGTTATCTTTTCAAGCAGGTAGCCTTTCCTTTCTTTTAATCCTTCATGATTTTCTCTTTTCCCAATTCATTAATTTGAGATCAGAACTTAGTATTATTTTCTGTAGGTGTTAGGTTTGGCTTATTCTTGTTTTCTACAACCTTGAGATAGCATCATTAAGTTATTTACTTAATGTATCTTTAACCCATGACGATATAAGTTTCTTTCCTAGAACTGATTTTTCTGTATCCCACACACTCATATGTTCTTTAATTTTCATTTCATTCTGTGAAGTTTTTAATCCTCCCATTTCTTAGTGAACCACTAATCATTCAATAGTATATTATTTAAGTTTCACATATTAGTTTATTTTCTCTTACAGTTGATTTCTGGTTTTATCCCATTATGATCTGATGGAGTATAAGAAGTTATTCAATATTTTTTATTTGTTAAGATTTGCTTTAGGGTCTGATATAAACTATTTTGGAGAAAGTTGCATTGGCTGCTGAGTTCAATGTGTATTCTGCAGCTATCAGAATATTCTTTGTGTGAGTGTGTCTGTGTCTGGGATGTTTGGTCTTTGGTACAGTTTAAAGCTTACTGATATTTTGTCTAGATGCTCTATGTATTGATGAGAGCAGGGTGTTGAAATTACCTACTGTTGTATCTGTATTTATCTGTTCTTTATGTCCAATAGTGTTTGTTTTATGAAATTGTCCTGCCAGTATTGACTGTGTGTGTGTGTTTGTACACAATTACTTTATCTTCTTGATGAACTGTTCCCCTTATTAGTATTTAACATTTCTAGTTTCAACTAATTTTGCCCTGAAATCTCTTCAGATATTAGGATAGTTACAGTAGCTTGTTTTCTGGGTGCATTTTCATGGAATATCATTTTCCATCCTTTCAGGCTGTGTGTCTTTGTTAGTGATGTTAGTGATGTCAAACAGGTAACAAAAATTGAGTCTTTTTTCATTCAAGGAGCCAATCTCTGTTTTAATTGGAGATCTAACACTAGTTACACTTAGGTTTGTTATTGAAAGATACATACTAGTTCCTATTTTTTTATGATTGTTTGGAATAGTCTATTATTTTTTTCAAATTAATCATAGTGTATTACTGCTTTATTGTGATACTGTTTTTATCCTAATAATAATTTGATTATTTGTTTCATAAGATTTATTCCTTCTTAAGCTCTTACTATTGTATATATTGTTTTCTTACCTTTATATATTATTTGCAATATTGGATTAATGGTGTTGAATTATTTTGATATACAGTTATCTTGAGATGTTTTATTTCTCCACTGATTTTAAAGTATAGTTCTACTGTGAACATTACTGTTGGTTGGTAGCCATTTTCTTTCAGGATTTGAAATACATCATTCCCTGTTACCTTGGTCTTAAGAGTTTTTGCTGAGAATTCTACTGTTATTCTGAACAGTTTTCCTTTGTAAGTAACTAGATGCTTCTTTCTTGGAGCCTTCAGTGTTCTGTGTGTTACTCTTGGGGTCTCACTAGGATGTTACATAGAGAAATGGATATCCATATGTTTTCTTATATTTTAGCTATTTCCAGCTATTTCATGAAATGAGTTTTCTGTGCCTTTAGGCTGTATTTCAGCTCCCTCTTCTATACAAAAGATTCATAACTTTTGATTGTGTCCCACAAGTCTGGAGTATTATGACCATGGTCGCTATTCCTGTTGCTCTCTGGATATGAGCTCATCTGCCTTGTGCTCAGTTCCTCAGTCTTTCTTTGCCTTGCTCTGCTCAGCTGGAGAAGCTTCCTGTGGAGTTCTTCTTATTAAGCTTTACAAGATCTTATCCCAGAACATTTTCCTTCTCTTTGCTTAATTTCTCATCCAAGTCATGACTAATTTAAAAGAAATTTGCTTTTTTATTTGTATTTTTTTAAGTTATTGATCATTTCTTACAGCAGGCTTTAGAATTTTTTGTCAAGCATTTCATACGCATCATTATCTTTACATTTGAATATTTAAGGGTTATCGGCTTTGGGTGAAGTTATTTTTCTTGCTTTTTCAGATTGTGTTTTTGTGTTTACCTTTGAGACACAAGAGTCTTAGCGATCAGCCTTCTCTTAAGGGCTCCGTCCCTGAGGAGCTTCTTGGGGAGAAACCCCGAGATAACATCACAGCACACAACCAAACCCGATATATAAATGTAACATGAAACAATACCACACACTATATTCCAAGTGGCATCAGGAGGAAGGGGCACAAAATAAGATAGGTTAAAGAAATGGAAAACTGATAGTTGGAATGGTCAAAGGGAAAAGGAAAACAGAAAAGTTCCAGGGTAGACTTGAGAAAAAGTGAGGGAAGGAGCAGCATGCAATCAAAATGGAGAGAAAAGTCAGATCTCTCCCTCACGGAAGACATGGAGACGGCTCTTCCCAGGGCAGCTGATGTGGGAAGTGGAGCAGTCATTTGTTTTCCTTGTCCTGCCAGCCAGCATGAGCTGAGAGAAAGTGTCCGCTTCAGGGTTCTGTGTGTGATGGAAAACTGTAACCCTGCATAGTTATGTAAGACACCTGTCTCCTGGTCCTGTGCGTGGGTGTCAACAGGCACCAGAGTCACTGTCCGTGTGACTCTGAGCATGCGAAGTTAAAGACAGTGGGAGCACCAAACCATCACCTAGCCCTGCCCATACTTTCCATCTCAGCCCCACAGAGACGTGCACACAGCCGGCTTCACTCCCTTTGGACATTGGAACGCTGCTTTAAATAGGAAGAACCTAAGCGGTACGCTTGCCACATAGAATTGGGGAAGAATTTTAAGGAACAATTATTTTCCCGAGGTGGCTGCTGGCTCTGCTAGATCACCAGTGACTATGCTAGGAAGGGGAGGAAGCAGTGCAGCATCAGCATGCTGCAGGGATCGCAGAGTTTTAGGTTTCAAAACTTCCAGCTCCGTGTAGCCCTGCTGAGTGGCAGCTCCCCCTCTCCTCACCATCCTCCGGGGTACACACTGGTAATATTGTGTTTCCATTCCAGCAGAAGGGTCTGAAATTTCTAGATTTAGTCTGATTGCTGCCCAACTGGATGGTGGTAGCTCAAACTGAGGGGTTTCCAAGTGGAGCCTGATCTGGAACCTGGAGATCTGCATGTAGCCCAGGCTTTACACATTTCCAATGGATGTGCAGATTTTCTGACAAATTTTATCTTTGGGATTTGTTAAGACTACAGCTCAGGCTAGACCCTTAGATCAGTGGTTCTCAGCCTTCCTAATATTGTGACCTTGCGCATGAAAGGAGAGGCGGGAGGAGCCAGAAGCTGTGCACTGGCTCAGTGGATTGATAAATTACGTCTTCAGAGAAGTCTAGTTGGTGACTGTCCTGGACAAATAAGATCTGACAGCAAGGTGACATCTTGGAAACCACCTAACCTGCTAAATGTGGTAAATCAGGGCAGCTAGAGACTTCTGCCAGATCAGAGAGAGCCATCCTGAGGCTTCCCAAGTACTGCTCATGGGCCAGACCTTATCCCTCAAGAGCAGGCTATATCTAAGAGCAATAATTACTGCTGAACCCTGCACATAGTCCTTCACTCTGCCTACTGACCCCATCTTGTAGGCAGCCGAGTGACAATGGTAACGGCAATAGCACACTCTGCGCTGGGTGCACAGGGTGAGAAGGGAGCAGAGGATGGACCCACACGATCTCAGCTCAGACAATTGCTCCAGTTTGTAGAGCTGAACTTGGCAACGCGAAGCTCCTCACTGAGTCAAAGGAGGACTAGGTCCCAGCTCTCTTGACCTCCTGCTTCCTCGACCTCCCAGCGCAGAGAAATAGCTCAAGGCCCATTGCCAAGGGATTGCTGCTGCTCACTTTTTAACTTTGCTAAATCCTTCCCCAGAGAAGTGAGATTCAAAACAAAACAATAACCTCGCTGTATGCTGAGTATTAAACTAATTAAACTATTAGTGAATTTTGCCTCCTCTAAAAAACAAACAACAGCAGCAAGAAAAAAACCCACTGTGACTAAGTGAAGATTTTCCATTGTTTTCAATAACCCTGGTAAAGAGTACTAAGCAAACAAGTGTGTGCAAGGAACTCCCTGCTATCTCTGCAGCACAGAACTAGCAAGTCCGTGCAGCTGGAGGTAATAGCTATCTGAATTATCTATCAGCTTTGGCAATTGAAGATAACGAGATGTGCTTGTCAGATCCATAAGAAAATTAGGGTTGGGGAGTTAGGAAGGGGAAGTCCCACGTTTGACTACTTGAGGTAAGTTTTATCTCAAAGACGTTCTAAAGACTCAAGAGTTTATTTCTTCATGTAGTCCAGGTGTTACACATTCCCAAGGGATGTACAGATTTCCTGACAAAGATTATCTTTGGAATTTAAGTCTACAGCTCAGGCTAGACCCTTACAGCAGTGGTTCTCAACCTTCCTAATGCTGTGACCCTTTAATACAGACAGTTCTTCATTGTGGTGACCCCAAGCCATAACTTTATTTTTGTTGCTTCTTCATAATGAATTTTGATACTGTTATGAATCATAATGTAAATATTTTTGAAGGTAGAGAGTTGCCAAAGGGGTCCTGATCCCCGGGTTGAGAACTGCTGTCTTAAAGAGAGTATTTGCCCAACAACATCTTGAACAGATTGAGGCTAGTTATTACTTCAGGTCTCCACAAACAGTAAAATTTGTATCAAAGTACCTTATTCCAATTTCTTCCTTTCCTCTTGTCTTAAGTAAGCTCATAGTCGGCAATGACAGGCATCCCTGTTGCTTAAGAAGTTACAAAATAAAATAATTCTGTGGAGAATTTTTTATTTAAATTCACACATTAAACTACAAATCTGCCAAACGTTTCAGTGCCTCAAAATGAGATTTCTTAAATAAGGTCACCATATTATGATCTGGGGAACCAATCAAGAATATATGGTGATTATAAATCTACATGAATTTGCACCCAGTGTAGCGAAACATTTCCAGTGTTTGGGAAACTGAAGCAGAACCAAGAATTTGTGGCCAGTTCGAGTTACATAGTAATGTTCTGTACCAAGCCAGTATCTCCATGCATGTAATAAATAGTGAAGCACCCAACCTCATAAAATACATGGACTCAAAAGATAGGCTCAAATTTAGTAGAAGTTTCCAAACCCAGCAGCAGACAATCACTTAGACGATACATCAGGTATAAGAAGAACTTAAAAATGAATAAATCTGGAATCTTGTATCTTCTGGTCACAATAGAATGAAATTATAAGTTAGCAAAAGAAACTTTGCTGACTAGATTTTTTTTTTTTTTTAAATTTGACCCAGGCTAGAGCCATTTGGAAGAGGAAACATCAACTGAGAAAATGCCTCTTCCATAATGACCTGTGTACAGAGTTCTGGGGGCATTTTCTTGATTGATGATTGATGTGGGAGGGCCCAGCCCACTGTGGGTGATGCTACCCTGGGTTGGCCTTGGGTGCTCGAAGAAAGCAGGCTGAGCACGCCAGTAGGAACCAGCCAGTAAACAGCTGCCTGGCAAATTCCTGTCCCTGTCTTGTTTCCATGTTGGATTTGAATGTCCAAGTGTCAGCCAAATACCACCCCCGAAACAAGTTGCTTTTGTTCATGGTGTGTATCACAGCAACAGAGATCCTAACTAATACAGAAACTGGTACCAGGTTGTGGGGTATTGTTGTGACAGACCTAACCACTGTGTCTTTGGGAGGATTATAATAGTGTTTGAACTTTGGCCTGGAAAAGCCTTTGAATGCTCAGCGATCAGTGGGTTGTTCTGTGGGAGCTTAAAAGACAAGACTGTCAGAGAAGACAATGGAGGCTTCGCTTCCTGGCTTGTGAAGTTTTAGATGGAAGCAAAGACTATCTGGGAGGGAGGGGAGCAGAGAAAAATGTAGAGCTCAATAAAAAACAAAACAAAAACAAACAAACAAAAACAGAAAAAAAGACTATCTGGGCCATTCATGTGATATTTTGAATCAAGAATCCCTAAAGTTGTGGGTGTTGGTGGTACACACCTTTAATCCCAGCACTCAGAAGGCAGAAGCAGATGGATCTCTGTGAGTTCGAGCCAGCCTGGTCTACAGAGTGAGTTCCAAGACAGCCAAGGATACACAGTGAAACCCTGTCTCGAAAAGACAAGCAAGCAAGCAAACAAACAAAAGGAACCACTAAAGTGAAAACTTTGCTTTGCTGGACATTGATGTTGGTCAGCGGAGGCTGAAGAATCAGCTGTAAAATTCCTAATGAATTATATTATAGACTTATAATAATTATAGAATTATATTACAGACTGTTATAGACTGGATCCCAGCATAATCATCATCAGAGAGGCTTCTTCAACCAGCAACGGATGGGAGCAGATGCAGACCCCCAGCCAAACATGTGGAGCTCAGGGAATTGTGCGGAAGAGGGGGAGGAAGGATTGTAGGAGCCAGAAGGGTCAAGGACCACTACAAGAACCAGCCCATAGAATCAACTAACCAGGGCTCATAGGGGTTCACAGAGGCTGAGTCAACAATCGATGAGCCTGTATGAGTCTGACGTAGGCCCTCTGCATATTTGTTATGGTTATATAGCTTGGTGTTCTTGTGGGACTCCTAACAGCGCGTGATGACTGTCTCTGAGTCTTTTGCCTGATTTTGGGACCCTTTTCCTCTGAAGGGTTGCATTGTCAGCCTTGTTATGAGGGAATATGCCTAGTCTCGTTGTAACTGTTAGGTCATATTAAGATGATATCCCTGGGAGGCCTGCCCTTTTCTAAAGGGGAACGGAGAAGGAGTGGATCTGGGGCAGAGGAGAGAGCTGTGTGTTGGGGACTGGGAAGAGAGGAGGGAGGGAAAACTGCAGTCGAAATGTAATATGTGAGAGAAGAAGTAAAGAAAAAACAGACCAGCATCACTGAGGATCATAAACCTGAGCATTTCCTCAGGGTCTGCACACACAAGCTGTGGGCCATCGGGGGTCAAGGCTGCACCTCATGTTGTTAGCTGAACTTGGCAAAGTTTAAGAGTCACACAGATAGTATTGTTTTTGAAAGCGTGAAGTGGGCATGGAGAGAAGCTGAGGCTTGGCACCATATAGTAGGCTTAGCATTCCTGCAGGAAGGCCAGGAAAAGCTATCGGTGAAGGTTCGGCTTAGTTGCAATAGAAAACTCCCAACATTTTGGAGACGTCCATTTCGTGCAATGACTGCCAAGGACACTGTGACCTGAGAGACAAGCAGTGTGCTGCCAACGGTGGCCAGAGAAGGCCAGAGGTCATGCCCAGGGGACCGTGTATGGGCTCCAGACACCAAGGACTGAGCTGTTGGACTTGGTTTCCTTTGATCTGATTGTGACTGTGTCCCAGTTCTTCCCTCTTGGAGTAAGAAAGTTTTTAACCCGCTTTTTTTAAAATCTTTACAGGAACTGACAGCTATGAGACCTTACGTATCTCATAGAAACTTTACAAATTAAGAGCAACTTTGATATTTTAGAAAGACTTGAGCTTTTGGAGAGAATGGCTATTTTAGAGAGGCCTAGAAGTTTGAGAGAGACTTTAGGTATTTTAAAGAGAATGAACTTTTAAAGGTGTGAAGTGTTTTCAAAGACAGACAGACTTAAACTTGGAATGTTTTTGATTATGGCATTAAGTAATATGAGGTTTGGGACGAGCAATGAGGAAAGGTGATGATTAATCAGTGATGTATCTGTGTGTCAAGGTGACAAGGGGTCAGTTGTTCTGCCAATTTGACACAAGCTGGAGTCGTCAATTGAGAAAATGTCACCATAGATTAGCCTGTGGGAAAGCCTGTAAGGAATTTTCTTGATTAATGATTAATATGGGGTGGGGGCTCAGCTCATTTTGGGTGGTGCCACCCCTGGGCGGGTGATCCTGGGTGGTATAAGAGAGCAGTCTGAGCAAGCCACAGGAGTCAAATCAGTAACCCTCCTTCACGGTCTTTGCGTCAGTTCCGGCCTTCAGGCTCCTGCCTTGAGTTACTGCACTGACTTCCTTCAGTGATAAGAGTGTGACCTGAGTTATAAGATGAAATAAAACCTTTCCTCACCAAGTTGCTTTTGGTTGTGATGTTCTATCACAGTAATAGAAACCTTCCATGAGACAGACATTTTAGAGATTGCGTAACTATATTGAGATTAGGTAGCTTTTTTAAAAATGGATTTTTCAGAAAGTCAAACAGAGATGTTGAAATTTTTCTTTAAACAAAAAGCTATAAACAGAACATGCCCAAATCTACGGTATATAGCAAAAAC
>PVIU01030254.1:0-16363 GCA_004026605.1 Ondatra zibethicus | reverse complement strand
TTGCCTCCATTTCAGTTTTTATGTCTTGAACTGTTTCCATTACCTGTTTGATTGCTTTTTCTTGGTTTTCTAGGGTATCTTTGAGGAATTTATTCATTTCTTCTAACTTTTTGTTAGTTTTCTCATCCCTTTCTTCAAAGGAGTTTTTCACCTCTTCTTTAAAGGTCTCTATCACTTTCATAAAGTTACATTTAAAGTCGATTTCTTCTACTTCTTCTGGGTTAGTTTGCTCAGGTTTTCCTGTAGAGTACTCATTGGTTTCTGGTGTTATCATGTTGCTTTTCAGATTGTTGGAGGAATTCTTGGATTGACGCCTACCCATCTCTTCCTCTGATTTCAGTCAAGGGAGTCTCAGTGGGTTGGGACCTCCCAGGATGACTTGTACACACTCACCCCTCTGGATAGCTGATCTCAGTGCAGGAAGAGGAAGTCCCGTCTGGACTTCAGATCCTTCTGTACCGCCTATCTCAGCACAGGGAGAGAGATTCCTAGGGTTCCAATGCCCCACAGAGGAAAGGGCGATCTTGCAGGGGTGGGGTGCAGGATCATGTTGATCAAAGAGGCCTGCACGGACCTTACCACCAGGCTTGCACAACCTTACCAGTGTGAGCTGCCTCCGATCTCAGCACAGGAAGAGAGAGTGCTGGGGTGCCAAAGCCCCACCGAGGAAAGGGCGATCTTGCGGGGGGGGGTTTCGTGAGGGGGGTAGGGGTGCAGTGTCCTGTAGAACAAAGTGGCCCGGGGGGGGATCTTACTGCCAGGCGGGCATAGCCCTTCCAGTGTGAGCTTTTCCGATCTCAGTGCAGGAAGAGAGAGTGCTGGGGTACCAAAGCCCCACCGAGGAAAGGGCGATCTTGTGGGGGGGTGGGTGGATGGGGTAGGGGTGCAGTGTCCTGTAGAACAAAGAGGCTGGGGGCGCATCTTATCGCCAGGTGGGCACAGCCCTACCAGTGTGAGCTGCCTCTGATCTCAGTGCAGGAAGAGAGAGTGCTCAGAAAAGTGTTTCTTATATTCCTCTCCCTCCCGAAATGAAGCAAAACCTTATAAAGTGCCAGCTATTGAGGAAAACGTCGGGTTGTGCATGTAGATTGTGGGTACTGTGAGCTTGCCTTATACATGGAAGGCTACAGGTTTCCTCTCTAACACTGAAAAAAGCAATAACATTTTAAAGTAATGAAATATTTTCCAGTACAGTCAGTAATTGTGGAATATACAAAAGCCTGATGATCAAGTCTCTGCTTTTCTTATTCTATTGGGTCCAGAAAAAATCATCATATTTTCCCCACTCTTTTTTATTTATTTGTTCCCACGTGTTGTATATAACCATTTATAGGGATATAGGAATTTTTCTTCAGAACGTATAAAGATTTGTTATAACTCAACACTAGAATGACAGCCCAATGACACAGAGGGCAATGGATCTCAACAGATATTTTGTTAGTATTCAGGCACACCTGGCACAGCATGTCACACCCTATGCCTGCCTGCATAACAAGTGGTACCTTGTGCCTTTAAGAGATGCTCCACCCACTCCCAGTCTCTCTAGTGTGCTCTCTCTCTCTCTCTCTCTCTGCTTTACTCTCTCTCCTTCCCTCCCTTCTTCTCTCCCCTCCCTTTGTTCTATTTTCCCCACTGAGGCAAGCTGATCTCAGCCTCTTTTCCTTCTTCCCCCTTCCTCTCCCCTCTCTTCTTCACATCTCTTTCTCCCCTCTACAGTCCCCCTTTTAATAAAACTTCATACTCAATCTCCATCTGCATGACATATTTGTCCATACCTTACCAGCTGTGGTTTGAACCTCACCCACAGGCCATGGGACCCAGAAAGATTTCCAAATGTCCCACTGACACACTGGATGTTGAACACCATCAGCTCTCAAGTATTGCAAATCAAAGCTCAATGAGATGATACTTGATATCATTAAGATGGTGAAAATACAAAAGATACGTCAATCTTGGTGGCACAGCTCTGCAATCCCAGTACTTGGTAGAGGAATGTGTGTGTGTGTCTGTGCATGTTTGTGTGTGTCCATCACATATATGAGGTTGAAGCTGGACAACAAAATCTGCTATAAAAATTGAAAAGTACATGTTGCATGCTGAGGATATAGGTCACAGGTTGAGCACTTGTCTAGCATGCACAGGTGCTGGGACACACGTAACAGTGTGAAGATACTGGAGAACAGGAACTTGCTATGTTACTGCTGAAATTGTAGATGTAGATAGTGCAGCCACTAGTGCCTGATCATTTATAAAAGAAAAAAGGGAGAAGCCCCAGTTACCTACTGCTTCATGAGTGGTTAAACAAAAGGTGGTGTGTTAATTTCGATGTTCTAGCCATGGAAAGGGGTAGAGAACTGATACATCCTATAACATGAATAAATATCACAAACATTAAGCTCAATTAAAAGTAGCCAAAAGACTGAAGAATCAGACACTTCTTTATTAGATGATTTGATTTCTATTAAGTACCCAGAATGAGACACTTGAAGCAAAAAGTTATATTGGTATCTGATAGGGGGTGGGGTCTGGATGAATGAAGAATAACTACTAATGAATAAAGGTTTTTTTTCTGAAATGACAAAAATATTTTAAAAATAAGTAGGGTGATGGTTGCATAATTTTAAGAAAATGCTAAAAAACCTACTAGGTTGTATACTTTAAAAGAGTGAACTTACTACATGAATTACTTCTCAATATTTATAGATCACATTTCTTTCATGTCTGTGTATGTTTTGTCTGCATGTATGTACGTTCACTGTGTGCATGTCTGGTGCCTGCAAAGACACAAGAGGGTGCTGGATCCCCTAGAAATAAATTTACATATGTCTGTGAGCTTCCTTCCATGTGGGTGTGGTTGTAGGTTGAAGGGTTTGTGCTAAGAGGTATTGAGGTCTCCCTTTCTCCTCCAGGAGCATGCAGAGTACCTTCCAGTACTGTGAACTCTGGATAGTAGGTAAATAACCTAGTTAGACACCAGCTCAGCTTATCCATATTCAAAGACAGAAGTGACACCTTCAGAAACAAGACCTTAACATCAGGTTTTGTGAGCAACCAGGAGCCTTGGCAATAGCTGTGCTATTTGGTGGTTTCCATGGGTCCCTTTGGTTAATGACTCAACAGGCTGTAACCTGTTCCTGGCACTGGAGGTTTAATTTGGTGGTACAAGATGTCTAGTTGAAGCCTTCTTTCCCCTGTTGTTTTTTTTTGTCTCCCTATGGGTTCCTTCACATATGTATAGGAAGCTCCTAGCGTGGTTGGTTTCCATATAGTTTTTCAAAGGACCTTTAGTATTGGTTGTCCCTCTCTATTTTCCCTCCTTTACTTTTCTGTCCAATCCCCCTTTTATTTAACCATCCAATTCTAGTTTTCCTTTTAGCTTCCAAACACTATAGACTACTTCCTTTCCTTGAGAGATACTTTCCTCCCTCCTGGTCCCTTTGTAGGTTCCAAACCTCTGTTTATTCAGATTGTAGTTCCCATATCAGAACCTTAAAAGGGAACATCCTTAAGAGAGAAAACATAGTTTTTGTCTACATGTGCTGAGCACTGTAGGCTTTTGTCGCTGGAGTCTGACATGGGCATGCGCAGAACACACATGGTGTGTGTTCCACAGGCGTCACTATGCCTGTGGAACTGTATTGCTAAGGATGAAGCAAAGTTCAGCTCACACTGAACCAAAGACCTGCCCTAGCAGGAGGCTTATTTGGTTCAGTGGGGAGACTTAACCAGTGTTTTGAACATTTACTGTTGGGTTTGGGAGGGTGCAGGGAACTAAAGGGGAAGGAAGGGAGGGCTGGGAGGGCCTATGGAGCCTTGACGCTCAACATGCAGGAGGACTTTGATTACCATGCCCTTACTATTAGAGCCCCTCAGTGGACTCGCTGGTACATCCGCCTATGGCCCGCATGCCTGGGTCATGGGTGCTTTGGTCGGAAATAGCAGCAATTTCCCCTCTATTTAATCGGGTATGACCCTGTGGGGCTGCTCCACAGGGCGGCCAGTGTAGGTGATGTGGCTTCAGTTGAGAGACTCATCAATGGCAGTGAATACCATGTGAATGCATATGACAGGAGGGGCAGGTAGTGGGGCCTGGGGAGGGGCTAGGGGTAGGAGGGGTGGAAACTGTTGGGGACAGTCAGGGTCTACCAGGGAGAAACATACTTTCCAGATCTGCAGTCTGAGGGAGGGCAGATGTTCTGCTGCTTAAGGCTCTTCTTTCATGGAGACCACTGAGTTTTGTGCCTGCTTTAGGCTTCTAGGCACCTGAAACCTGCACACCCTGCAATGGCATCTCCGAGGCCTTCTTTAAGAAAGCAAAACAAAGAACTTCAGTTACTTTACAAATCCTTTTACATTGTCTCTTTTAGAGCACTTTATTTGGTGCTTTAAAGGGATTTAGCTAAGAAAACCATGTACAATTTTTATGTGTACACTTAAAATATTTTAGGTTTGAGTATTTTGCCTGCATGTATATTCAACGTACCATGCACACATAGGAAGTGGATGGTGGATCTCCTGGAACTGCAGTCATGGACAGTTGTGATCTGCAAATTTTCAATTTGAACAAAACTCTGTCCCCTCCACTTAAATACATGTTGTGTGTGCTTTAGTACATACATGAAGGCTAGTGGTTGACATTCTCTTCAAAAATTTCCTTTCATCTCATTAAAAAAATCATATGTGTGTGGAGCACAAGTGCCCCACACATGCCAAATAAGTGTGTGAAGGTCAGGAGAGAACTGTATTTGACAGTCGTGTTCTGCCATGTTGTGGGCTCTGGGAATTGAACTCAGGCCATCGGGTCTGCCAGTGGGTGCCCTCACCTGATGAACCACCCTGTGGTCCCTACGCCTCAGCTTTTGAGACAGATTCTCTCACCCAAATCCCCACTGTGTTTGACTGATTGTCTTGAAGTATACTGACTCACCTAGACTTGCAGGCAAGCAGGCTTTGGGGATCCTTCTTTGTCCACATCTCCAGCACCAGATTCTCAAGGTGCTGGGGATTCTGAAGTCAGTGTCTCAGGGTTACAGGGCGAGTGCTTACCAACTGAGTTTTAACAATCACTGCATCCCTCTTTCCTAGTTATTGTTTCTTAATTCTCACTAGATCATAGGAAGGAAACAGTGTCCCTCAACAGTAGATTCTCCATAGCTCACATGCTTCTTGATCATGTCTGTAGTTGCAAGGTTATTTAGTCTATAGTTATTCAGTCTTCCCAATTAGAACTTTATACAAATAATAGATCAGTAAATTATTGTTTCAAAGTATTCTTTTGCTTAATAAATGTATCCTTTAAAACACTGAATTTTCCAGCTATATTTAACCATTCTGCCAAACCGTTTATTCTCCGCATGTAACTTAGATATCTACTGTACAGCATACACATCTACTAGCTCTCAAGATCCTCTCATTCTTAAAATATTCATGTTTCTCTGCCCAGTCAGCTTTCCTTACATTATATAAATTTAAATATTGAATACAATAAAACATGCCCAATTGAATCTCTTGCATTTTTTGGCTTAAAGCTTTCTGAAAATCAAAGCAGGGGAGCTATGATGCCATGGATTATCTCCTTCTGGAGAGATTTGCTCAATTTTGGTGCTAGATCACAGACACATTGAGAGGTATAAGACAAAGCCATTTGCTACCATCTGGTGTCTGTATTAACATGGACAGTCTGTCTATTGTCTGTGGACTATGTTGTGTTCCTGTTGGCAGCAAACAGAGAAACATTACTTCTGGGCATTGAGAAATGAAAAAATCAAAGTATCGATGACTGAGGATTTAGATTTTTGTTTGTTGTTATTGCTATTCTAAATCTGTTTAATTTTCATAGTCTTAAGAAATTTACATAGATACATGTGACCTTTAGAATTGTCATGGGCCTGTGGATTGTGTCGTTTCATTTGATGTAAGACACAATAGACTGCATGATGACCTTTTATTTTGTATGGTAGCAAAGTAAAATCATTGTCAATTATAGTCATAAAATATCATAAATTATAAGTGGCAGATGTCAGTGATGCTAAAGTGTGAAATAAAGTGTAAGGTAGGTACAGTGGAACTGCCTGCCTTCCTATCTACTGGGAGGATTACCAAGTTCAAGGCCATCTTAGAGAATAGAGTTTTAAAATATTGTAAAGTTATTTGAATAAAAATTTTGCATCTGCAGTAGGTATAATTCTGTTATTTCTCTTCATTGAAATACTGTGTTTGTTACCATTAGGAAGACCAATCATAATTGTATCCAGCAAACACTGAGCTGTCAGGTGCTGGAAGCATTTGTACGTGCTCTTGAAGATGTGAGTAAGATAGCTGCAGCACTGTGTAAGATAGCTCCAGTGTTGAATCCCCATTCTATAGATGGAGAGATTGAGTCATGGAACTCATAGGAAGTCTAAGTGGTAACTAGTAACTAACTGTGATTGGGGTAGGATTCAAATCCAAGCTGAGTTCATTCTAAAAGGTTTTCTCTTGTTTTCCAGTGAGGCTGCTTTGAGGACAGATGAAGATTGTGATAGAGCACTCACCTTGAATGGGACAGCCATGCACTATATGCCTAGTACAGTAAATAAACACCTGAGTAGAGAAATAAGTAAATAAGAAAATTTTAGTTTCTTCTCTTACATCAGAAGGAAATGTGCTTTGCCATCTAGTATTTACACTTGATTGTGCCTTTACATAGTAATCTTTAATTTCCTAAAATGTGCTCTCAATTTGTAGGACTTCACTTCATTACGCTTGTGCCCATAATCATCCAGATGCGGTAACATTGTTAGTATCCAACAACTGTATGAACATCAACATCCAGGATGATGAAGGCTGCACACCCTTAATTAAGGTAGCTATCAGGCAACAGCTTTGGTATAAAATGGATTAGATATTATCCTTGTTTGATTTTTGTTGCTGTGATGAAACACTGGCCAAAACCAGCTCGGGAAAGGAAATGTTTATTTGGCCTACAATTCCACATCACAGTCAGTCATGAAGGAAAACTAGGGCAGAAGCTCAATCAGGACCAGAGGCAGGAAATGAAGCAGAGGTCATGGGGGAATGCTGCTTTCCCATGGCTTTTTCCAAGGCTTACTCAGATTTCTCAGACTACTCAGGACCACCTGCCCAGTCATGCAACGACCCCTAGGAAGCTGTGCCTTCCCATATCAACCTCAATCAAGAAAATGCTCTACAGACTTCTCAGAGTCCAGCCTGGTAGAGGCTGGGAAGTGAGGTTCTTCAAGTGAGGTTCCTTCTTTCCCAGTGTCTTCAGCCTGTGTCAAGTTATCAAAACAAGCAAATGAACAAGCAACCTCCCCCACTACAACAATGGCCAAACAGTGCTGGTGAAATGCTTTGGTATCTAGGTGTGGTGGCACACCCCTGAAATTCTACCTCTTGGAAAACTTTGGTGGGGAGGTTATGAATTTAGGCGAGCCTAAGAACTTGAGAGGACCCTGTCTGAAAAAAAAAGAGAGATAATATGCATAAGCTAAACAATTGGTCTGATTCAAGGGTAACTATTCAACGCAATTGTCGGAATGCTTATTCAAGTTCTTGAATTCAGTGTCTCTTTCTTTATACAATACCCACAGGCCACCCAGCGGGACAATGTGGAGTGTGTGTCCATATTATTGATGCAGGGTGCTGATCCCCACATCGCAGACTTCAATGGGGATGCGGCCCTACACCATGCCGTTTGCAGAGGTAACACAACAATTGTCGGAAAACTGCTTCAACACAAGGCAAATATTGATGCCAAAACAGAGGTAAAAATCATTCAACTTCATTCACAATGTACTTCCAGCAATGACACTAAGATTACTTTCCACTTTCTGAAGCTCAAGCAATCTCACTGAATCTGTTCATAGTCAAAGAGTTTTCCCAATCTGTTTTTCATAGTTTTGCAGGTAACTTAAAGGAACTCAGCACAGCACATTTTGTTTCAGACTTGGGCTTTACTTTAAACTTGAACAAGTAAGTACTTGGGCCCACACATACTTCACATACACACAAACAATAAAAAATAATGTTAAGGTAAATGTCTGTAGAAAAATCCAGAAATCTGTTACAATTAAGAAGCTACTGATATGGTTTGTCTCCCAGAGATGAGGTTAGAGTGGAAAGGTCACAGGCTCACAGGCAAATGAGGAAATTTGATCATTGAAGAAAACACATTGAGCAGACATTTTAATTTGACTTTTTCAAATTTTCTATGTTCATAATGAAGGGGCCAAAATGTGACTCCATCCTATACAAGTAGTGACTCCATTTTAATTAATGACCTAAGCCTGAATCCAGGAAGTTCCCCAGTCAAGTTTAGCCAATTGGCTAAACAGTTGCAAACCTGGCCTTATAAGGCTGGTAGACCGAGAGTTTCAGGATCTGGCTGCTACTGACCATATGTGACAGAAAATCCAACAATGGATGAAACTGTTACTAGTCCTGTCCAATCAACATGCACCTCATGTAACTGCTCCCATTATAAAAGAAGATACTTAGAATTCCCTATGTCCCCTTTAAAAAAGCATGCATGTCTTTGTCCCTGGTCCTCATTAACATTTTATATGGGTGATGGACTGTTGCATGCTGGCTATTTCTGAAGAATAAGCACTCTTTGTATTTACATACCATTTGAGTCTGGGGTCTTCCTCCAGCATTTTTTGGACCACTACAATAGGAAATGGTGTTTGGTTTGTGAGATAGATTTTAGTTTAGAGAAAATATAGTTTTGAAAAACAGATTGAGAAATTGCTCCAGAGATGCCACTTGAGTCCACTCATTCAACAGAGGCACACCAAATCTAACTCGATGTTTTAGGGTTGGGGCAATGGAGGCACATCTCCATGGAGCTAAGAAGCTTGGAACCAGGCATTTGTGGGGAGTTCTGGAGATGAGTGGTGTTCATGGGCAATGTTGGCCAGGGGAAGGTGTGTCAAAGGGAAGGGAGCCCCTGTGTGTATGAATATGCAGCAAGAGCTGAAGGAAAATCTATCCTTTTGTGCCTCTTTTTGTTTACAAAATCTGTGATACTTTTTCAGTTGAGAAGCATGTCAATTTATAAAATGAATTTTTTTCTTTACAGTATGGGTTGACCCCATATAAACTTGCCTTGTATAGAAAACAACATGAGATGGCAGAGTTTTTAATAAAGAACGGTGCAGATGCACATTTGGAGCTTAAGCCAAATAGGTACTTTTTCTTCTGTTTACTGTTTCTTCTCTTTACAATCTTAGTGCTGTTCTTGAGGTTGACGTTGCTTAAGTAATGAACACTAAAATGGTAGAGGGAATATGGCTTCAACTCAGAAGCACGGATTGAGAAAGCCTAGCTTACAGGGAGTGTGAGCTGGAAAACAGACTCTTCCAACATAAACAAAGGAACAGTGTGTACCAGGGCCCAGCTTGCCATTTAAAAACAAGTTTGTCATTTCTAATCTGATTTGATTGGCAATTTTCTACTAGTTAAGGCAACTTCACATTAATGTTGTTTATGTTGAAAAGTGTCAACTTTATTTTCAACACTGAAATTTATAATTTTAGTATTTTTCATTCTGTTACTTATATATTTTTTCAATATGCTATGTTCAACATAGTTTTTCAAAATCATGTTTTCTGTTTGATCACTTACTCTGCTTTAAGTGACTTTTGAATAAGCAAATACATTAGGTTATCCATCAATTAAATGATGCTGTTATTGTTTTCTCCTATCCTGTATGAAATGGCTGGACACTGTGTTGGTCAGATGTGAATATATGCACCCAAACTCCTGAAACAGCTAATCTGCTTAGGGACACTTGTCCACAATGAGTACAAAGAACTAAGACTCCATTGAGAAAATGCCTCCATAAGATCTAGTTGTAAGGCGTTTTTTAAATTAGTGATTGATGGATGAGTACCCAGCACATCATGGGTGATGCTGTTCTAGGGCTCGTGGTCCTGAGTTCTATAAGAAAGCAGAATGAGCAAGCCAGTAAGCAGCTCCCTACTATGGCCTCTATCAGCTACTGTCTCCAGCTTCCTTCCCTGTTTGAGTTCCTGCCCTGACTTTCTTTAATTATGGACTATGATGTGGATATATAAACAAATGAATCCTTTTGTCCCCAAGTTGATATTGGTCATGGTGTTTTATCACAACATAACAGCTCTAAATAGGACACCAGGTATTCAAGATGAGTTCAGCTTTAAAACTCAAATGATTCCTTTTTTGTTCATATATGTAAGTTTAAAGTCAGATGAATTAAAAAGTAAAGCCTGTGTGTGTGTCTGTGCTTTACTTTTTATTGAAAATACACTTTTGTACATACTATATATTCTAAACATGGTTTAGCATCCCTTATCTTCACGTACTTGTTTTTTTATCAGGGGACTTGCATGCTCTGATACTCCCATCCAAGACACAGAACAACACTGTGTAATGGCTTTGCCTTCCATGGTATTTGAGGCAAATCTTCTATTTTTATTTGTCACTTGGTCATTTACTCCAGGTGTTCTATAAAATGACTCAGAAATGCCCTGGAGTATAAAGAGTTTCATCATATACTTGTGGACAGACTATCAAAACACAGCTTCAATGCACCAAAATATGGTGACTTCTGAGACTGTTGGCAGCTTAATGCTTAGACATAGAGTATATTTTATGTTTTACCAAAGCAACTCCTTGAGAGAGAGTGTGAGACTAAATGAAATGCCTAAAAAAATTATTGACAGAAAACAGGCCAATGTGCTTTAGGGTTGGGGAAGAAATGAAATAGGACCATTAAGTGCTTAGAGCACAAAACAATCAGTTACTGCAACCATCAGAACAAAGTGTGTGGAAAAACCACCATTCACCCCCTTATGTGTTTGGATGTGTGTGTGTGTGTGCGTGCGTGTGTGTAATTTACATATTTTTCTGTGCTTTGCATATTTCTCTGTGCAGACATGAAGGAAAGAGGAGGATATTGGTGTCTTGCATCATTCTCTAACTTATCCATTTGACATAAGATCTCTGACTGACCCTGAAGCTGTTCTGGCAGCCAATAAGCCCAAATGGTTGCCTGTCTCTTCCACCCATAGTACTGGGGTTACATGTGCATATGTCCATGCCCAGTTTTTTATGTGGATGCTGAGGATTTAAACTCAGGTTGTTTTGTGTGGGCAGCAAACATCTTATTGACTGAGCCATCTCCAAAACCAGTGGCTTCTTAAATTTTTATTTTTAAATAGAACTATGACTGAGTCTTCACTGAATGTTACATAGATTGCAATAATTTGAAACTACAAAAGCAACAGAAACCTTTAAGACAGGGATCTATGTTGAATTACATAAATGCAAAAATGTTACTTAGTATACAGGTAACAAATCTTTCAACAGAGTTTCCTTAAGGACCAAACTCACACATCAATACATGTATTTATTCTAAAAGCTCTCTGAAAATCCTGATGTTCCTGCATCTATAACAGAGGACAAGGGCAGTACTTCTGCTATGAAGGTAAAATTCTCCTTTGTGAAATTCGTTTTCATATGAATTTTGTTAAAATGCTGCAGTAGTTTACCTATCACAGTTTTATATGGAGATTTGGTTAGAGAAAAGCATTTGGTATTTGTAAACCATCCTTTCTATAAATTCCAGTGAGCAGTTAAGTCCTTGCAGGTAACAGTGGCCCAATAAGAGAATGAGCTGTTAGACTGATTTTAACAATGACTAAGCTAATGCACCTGAATACATTCTAATGGGTCCAGTTATTGCAGTGGTCCAGGCATCACCCAGGTGCCTTTTCCTTCGGCATAATTGCAGGTAGATTTTCTCTTCCCTTTAACATTCCTATTTCAGTATCACAGATAAGAGCATTTCCTCTGTTTTGCTTCTGTATTTACACTAGCAAGAAATTGTGGAAATTTAGCTATTTGTAATCTATTCCACCAAGTTTTCATTATGAAGAGATTACAGCACGTTTTCTATTGATTCCACTAGTAGGATAATGAAAACTCTTTTTCCAGTCACACAGTATTTTTCCCCAATTAGCCAGCAGTTGTAGACATTAAGATTCAATTGCCATATAGTAACACTTTGATTTCTGGATATTTGTTCTGTATTTGACAGTAATATACACTCTGATTCTTTGTATCATATTCACACATTTACAATATTTTAGGGTTCTAATTAGACATTTATCTATTCATAGTAAAGTGACCTCCTCACCGTGCACTGCTGGAGGTTAGGAAAACTGTTTGTAACCTTGAGTCCTAGAGGTTAATTTAATACAGTTCCTCATGTTGTGGTGACCCTAACCATAAAATGGTTTTTGCTGCTACTTCATAACTGTAATTTTGCTAATGTTATGAATTGTATTGTCAATATCTGTATTGTCAGAAGGCCTTAGATGACCAATGTGTGGGTGCTGGAATCAAGCCCAGGTCTCTGCGTGAGCAACAAGTGTTATAAACACTGAGCCATCTTTCCTGTCCCCAGAATGAATATGTTTGATACACAAATACTCAGAGTGAATCATCAGTGGAAATGAGTAGTCAGTCTCAGGATGTTTGCTAACTTCCTAGACCCTAGGTCTCATCAGTCGGCCAGTTTGACACATTGAAATCCAGAGAAGACAGAGTCAGGACAAACAATAGGAGGCTGGGCATGTTGGTAGACAGCTTTAATCCCTGCACTCATGGAGCAGAGGCTGCCTGTTCTCTGTCAGTGCAAGGACACCCTTGTTTCTATTCCTTTGATATGGAGGGAAGCAAAGAACATGTGCACCAAACAGAAGTGTGGAGGTCAAAGGATAATTTATAGGTCAGTTCTCTCACCATTTCAGGCTCAGGGATCAAATTCAAGTTGCCAGTCATGCTGGCAAGTGCCTTTATCCATTTAGCCATCACACTGGACCTCTGATTTATACTTTGACTGAAAGTTTTTAGCATTAACACACACACACACATGCACACAGACATGTACACACACATGCACACACTCACAAACACATGCACACAGGCATGTATATGCACACACACACATACACACACACACACACACACACCACCACCACCACCACCACCACCACCACCACCACCACCACCACTAAGCAAGAGAAAGAGAGAGACAGAGAAAGAAGGGATATCACATGTTTGAATGTTTGAATACTTTGTTATCATTTAGGAGATTGGCGAACCTTTGGGATATGGTTTAGCTAGCAGAAGGTTGTCTGTGGTGGGTCTTAATGGTCATTACTACTTCTGGAACCAGTTCTGGGTTGTCTGCTTCCCTGTCTACCAGCATGTGAGAAGCAATAGACCATTGCCACAGACAAAGCCTCCCTGTTTGCTTTCCCTATTGTAACTGCTGCAGGGAAAGTCAGTGAGTTACAGCAGGAAAGGCAAACAGGAGTTCCCTGTATTCAAGAGCCTTCCTTCCTACTTTCTTTCTTTCCTTCCTCCCTTCCTCCCTCCCTCCCTCCCTTCCTCCCTCCCTCCCTTCCTTCCTCCCTCCCTCCCTTAAATAATCTGTCAGATATTTTGTCACAGCAAGTATAAAAGTAATAACTTTCTTTTGTGTTTTTATTTATTTTATTCATTTTTTCTTTTATTTATTAAGATAATATTTTTTTATTTTACATACCAATCCCAGATCCCTCTCCCTCCCTTCCTCCTTTTCTCCCTAACTTCTTCCACCCCCTCCTCATCCATTCTTTGAAGAGGATAAAGTCTCCCATGTGGAGTCAACAAAATCTGTCATATCCCTTGAGCCCTTGAGGCAGGACCAAGGCCATCGGCTCTGTATCTAGACTGTGTAAAGTATCCCTCCATAGGGAATGGTATCCAAAAAGTTAGTTCACACACTAGGGATAAATAAATCCTTGTCCCATTGCCCGTGGCATCACAAAGCTGCCCAAGCCATATAACTGTCACGCACATTCAGAGGACCTAGTTTGGTCCTATGCAGGTTCCCCACTTGCCAGTCAAGAGCCAGTGAGCTCACACTATCTTGGGTTAGCTGTTTCTCTGGGTTTCTCTAAAAATCAACCACATTCTCGGTAACAAAGCAAATCCCAACAGATAAAAAAGTGAAATAACCTCATGTCTGATCAGATCACCTTTGGTTTAAAGTTGGAATTTAACAACACTAGTTTCAAAAATCCCACAAATTCATGGAAACTGAACAATTCTCAATAAAAATAAAGGGAGACTTCCTAGAATTTAATAAAAATGAATGCACAACATACATATTCTTTGGAATACTTTGAAAGCAGTACTAACAGGAAAATTCATAGAAATATGTGCTTACATAAAGAACCTGAAAAAAATCTCACACTAGCATCTTAAAAGCACACTAGAAAACTCTAGAATAAAAACAGCAAACTCACTCAGGAGGAGGAGATGGCAGGAAATAATCAAATTGAGTGCTGAAATCAATAAAATAGAAACAAAGAAAACAATACAAATAGTCAGTGGGACAAAGAGAATATCAACAGTATAGACAAACCTTTATCTAAAGTACACAAAAGAAAGATAGAGAATATCCAAATTAACAAAATCAGAAATGAGAAGGAGGACATAATTTCAGACACTGAAGAAATCCAGAGAATCATCAGGTCATACTTCAAAAACATGTACTCCACAAAACTGGAAAATGTAAAGAAAATGGACAATTTTCTTTTGTGTTTTTTTTATTAAATTTATTGAGCTCTACATTTTTTCTCTGCTCCCCTCCCTGCCTCTCCCCTCCCCCTTCAACTCTCCCCCAAGATCCCCATGCTCCCAATTTACTCAGGAGATCTTGTCTTTTTCTACTTCCCATGTAGATTAGATCTATATAAGTCTCTCTTAGTGTCCTCGTTATCTGTGATTGTGGTTTGTAGGATGGTTTTCTTTGCTTTATGTTTAAAAACCACCTATAAGTGAGTACATGTGATAACTGTCTTTCTGTATCTGGGTTACCTCACTCAAAATAATGTTTTCTAGCTCCATCAATTCTTCTGCAAAATTCAAGGTAAGGTATAAAGCAAGTAAAAGAGCTAGTTCTGTTTGTATGCCTTACTTACACCAATTGCCAATCTCCAATACAAATGGTTAACAGCTACATAATTACCTTGAAGCATTTACATTTAACATTAAGAGAGACAGTGGCAGATTTGACATAATTATTACACCTAATGAAACCATTGGTAACTGTAATTTTAATATTGTCAGAACCAAACTCAAATGTTCTTTCTTTTCAGCCTAATTCAATTTGGTTTCTAAATTATTATTAGTTATTTTGTATGATCAAATTGAGTAATTGTCAAGGGAGATCTTTGCAGATATATAGATCTCAAAAGATTTTAATAAGCAGACATTCACTTGCTAGACATCTTCCAAGATTTCAGTGAAAAATCATTAGCATATAAAGTATCATGGTTAATACAAATAGAATTTTTAGACTAATGTAGAATTTTCAGGCTGATACAGAAAGTAAATGGTAATGTGATGAGTGTGGCAACTATGGAGTGTTGCCCTTGGCATGAAGGGAACAACACCCTGGATATGCAAAGGATTAGAATACAAACCACAATATCAGTAACAGAAATGAGATATTAGCCTATTCTTGAGGCAACTAAAGCAAAACCTCAGTGGTTTCTATCCTTCAAAAATGTGACTGAAAGAAAAGCAGGCATTACTTTTATGAGGTTAGATTTGCATAAAACCATATTAACACATGACTTCTCCAGAATCCATTATCTGGTAATTGCAGCATAATGAGTATAAAATAACCAACCTCAGCTAGATAATATCGGTTCCCATGCTAACAGAATATTAAGGAGAAGTCTTCATAAAGAGGTACAGCCAGACATGCTGAGAAATGAGACAGGCCCCAAAGGCACAAAGATGATGCTTAGCTTAGGAGAAAGAAAAACCTCACATCACAATGAGTTTACTCCATATTCATTCCGAATGGCTAAAAACCAATCTCTATCTCTGTATCCATCTCTCTCCCCTCTCTCTCACATGGATATCTTTTCATTAAAAAGCTAGAACACTTCTTTAAATTTTGCTCTTTCTTTAAAGAATTTATTATTTTTAGCCATTAGTTTTATTAATTTATTATGATTGTCTTTATTCTTTTTCTTTTTTAAGCTTACACACTTTGTTTTACACTCTGTAACATGCTTAGAGTTTTTTTTTTTCTGTCTACACCTGGTTAACTGACTACAGTTATACATGAGCAAAATTTTAAACCACCAAGCAGCTTAGCTCATAGCACGCTGGTGTCTGGCTCTATTCCCCTCAGTTCCCTGACAGACTAGACTCATGGAAAAGGTACCGTCAGAAGCCATATTTACTGCCCCAGCTCTGGGAAGTTTCTGGGTCCACGCTGCTATAGATGTTTCTTACTAGGATCTTGCCA
>PVIU01030253.1:0-16347 GCA_004026605.1 Ondatra zibethicus | reverse complement strand
GATTTCCAAAGTGGTTGCACAAGTTTGCATTCCCACCAGCAATGGATGAGAGTTCCCCTTACTCCACATCCTCTCCAGCATAGGGAATCCTTGGTGTTTTTGATTTTGGCCATTCTGACAGGTGTAAGATGGTATCTCAAAGTTGTTTTGATCTGCATTTCCCTGATTGCTAAGGAAGTTGAACATGACCTTAAGTATACTGTTTCTCAAAGAATCCTTAGAATTTAAGAAAACAATTTATATCTAAAATTTTTTTTTCATTTTTTGAGACAGGGTATCTCTGTAGCTTTGGAGCCTGTCCAGGAATTAGCTCTTGTAGACCAGGCTGGCCTCGAACTCACATGGATCCACCTGCCTCTGCCTCCCCAATCCTGGGATTAAAGGCGAGTGCCACTACCGCGTGGCTTAACTGTTAATGAGACTTTTAAAATACCTTAACTTACATAAAGATAATGGGCATTAAAATGTTGCAGGTTAAGCATGAAATTAATTTTTTTTCAAGAAAAGTGTGATTCTTGAGGTGGGAGCCTAAAGCCAACACTATTTCCTCTATCTGCTAAAGCTGTTACACTACCAAGAATACGAAGCAACTAACAGCTGAAACCTGAAAGGGAAAACCATTTAGGTGGGAGAAAAACGTTTAAGGAAGTAAACATAAATCTTGGTGTGATTTTGGTAACAGAGAAGAGTAGATTTCCTTGTGTGGGAAGGGACTGGTCTATTGAGCAGTGGTTCTCAACATTCTTAATGCTGCGATCCTTTAACACAGTTCCTCATGCTGTGGTGACCCCAACCATAAGATTGCATTTGTTGCTCTTTCATCACTGCAGTTTTGCTACTGCTATGAACTGTGTTGTCAATATCTGTGCTTTCTGATGATTTAGGCGACCCACCCCTATGAAGAGGTTATTCGACCCTGAGAAGGCTCTCGACCCACAGGTTGAGAACCACTGTTCTAGTTCTATTTTAAAATCTAGACTCTAGATTATTAAAATTTTTATTTAAAAACAAGTCAATCAAATTGTCACAAATAGAACAAAGAGCAGAACAAAACTACATAGCTCATTTTACATTGCTAACACTATTCAGAGTGTAGAAAGAAAAATGGCCACAGAAGGCCATGTTCCAGAATGAGTTGTGGAGGAGACCGTAAAGAAGTTACGATCTGGTAAAGCACCTGCTTAGAGATATCACACTTTAAAATTGAAAGGGGGGTATTAAATTAAAATTCATTTTTCAGGTAAGGAAACTGAAGATCAATTAAAATTTTTAATTACTAATGCTGATTAAGTAGTAAACCACCTACGAAGCAATTATGAGGACCTGAGTATGGATCCCTACACAACGTCAACTACTGGCTTCCATATACCTGCGTGAACAACCACAGAATACACACACACACACACACACACACACACACAGAATAAGCTTTCTCAGGGACCTTTACATTCTGAGTTCAAAGATCAGGTTAGACGCTTCCAGTTGTCTACCTGCTGTTTCCTCAGCAGGGTTTTGTGGGTCAGAAAGTAATGGGAGGGTAATAGGAGTTGTTTCTGCCTATCCAAAATCATGCTGTGACCTTTCTCTACTGACTGTTTTCTGACCAGTCCCTGTTTTAGGGAGCAAATCATTCTAACACCTGCTTCAAGGTTGAAGCCAGTTAGTCATAGTGCACTGGTCAATCGTGACATCTAGTGGCGATCTAAAGAACTGTCTGTCATTGTACTTGAAAGTTTCAGGACCCTGGGACAAAAGTGAATGAACTCTAAATGTGAGAGAGACTCGGTGTCGAGCATTGTGTAGGAGAATAATAAAACACAAAGGAGGCGTCAAATAGGCTTCTATAAAAATGAGGAGATCTTTTAAATTTTCTTCTTACTTATTGGTATGTATGTGTGCCCATTTGACAGCATGTGCAGGTACCTCAGTGATCAAAACAAGGACTCAGAAACCTACAGACTGGAGTTCCAGGGTGTTGAGAGCTGCCAGGTGTGGGTGCTGAGACCCAAACCCAGCTGCTCTGCAAGAGCAGTGAGTGTTCTTAAGTGCTCAGCTTCTGTCCTGTCCTGAGGAGGAATCCTTTCAGAAGGCAAATATATGCAAAAGTAAACAGTTCTGCAGAGAATACCCTTCCCTTGGTGTTCAATACTGTATAAAACAATATAATTTAAATAACAAACTATATTTTCTTTCTAGTCTCACTAGTTCCACCGGAGAAGGGACAAGATTTATAACAACAACAAAGAATAATAGCCCTGATTATAACTTTAAAACACAGAGGTGTGAACACTTGTGACAATTAGCAGGACAGACAAAACTGTGAACAAGTCGTCCAGATGTAGAGTGGGGAGGACCTCCAAAGCCAGGAACAGCAACATTGGTGGTCCATCAGACATCAAGAAGCGGTACTGTTCTATGCCATCACTTTGCCCAGTGACTGTCTCCTTCGGGAAATGGCTGCTACACATGTGAGCAGATGAAGTCAGGGTTCATCTTAAAGCAGTTGGTGGCTGTGCTATAAGCATGTCTGGAAGGCCCTGTATTTTCTCCCACTACCAATAGTGAATAGAAGCTATGTAGGAAGGAAACTGTTGTGCAGAATCCCTTTTTGTTCACATAAACCTGTCTGCAGCACTGAGGAGGAAAGGAGTCTGCGAAGAATGCCTGTCTGCTGAGAGGACACTCAGGGCAGGTCAGTCAAGTACTTACATCTTTTGCTCCTCTTCTATAACATTGATTTGCCAGGCTCAATGGCAGCATTGTTATCAGAGGCTGTGTTTAAGTGTCATTTCTCATTAAAGGAGACACACAATTCAAACTGATGGCTAATCAGCTAATCCTTGAACCAAAAAGTGTATCTTCAAATGCATGACAGAGTAGCGACAGCTTTTTAATATTTTTACTTTATTGTGCTGAGAGCGTAACATGAGATCTGTATTCTAAAATTTTTAAGTGTAGAACTCAGCATTGTTGAGTGCAGGCTCAGGGCTGAAAGCAGATCTCTAAGAGAAACAGTTTCTCTAACAGAAACCGTTTGGCTTACTTTAATAGTAATAAGCTATGTCCTTTTTCTCAGCCTTTGATGCCACCATTGCATCCTGTGGGTTCTCTGACTGATGAGACGGAATTCCTCGTGTGCATGGCATCAAACAGTGTCTATCTTTTGAGTGCTTCATTCTGCTCATCATAATTCACCTCTATTGTCTCGTGTGATAAAATTCTTCTGCGTGATTTATGGCACATTTTCTTTTGGCCTCTGTCGCTTTTAGATTATTTATACCTCTTGGATCTTCAAAATGATGTCATCTTACACATGCCAGAGGCTATATCTCCCCCATATCCTGATTCTCGATTCTTCTGAATAAAATTCCTGAACTTGCTGGATAAAAGTTTTGATTTGCTAAGGGAATCCTGTAAAGCTTTCCATGGTAACTGAATCCTTTTACACATCAACTGAGGCTCTAAGCCCCCCCATTTCTCCACATCCTCACCAACTGTGTATTCTTGTTGTCACGTGTGATGTGGTACTTCTTCCATTGCCCTGATTATCGATGGCTCTGGGCATCTTCTCGCATGCCTGCTGTTTATCCTATATCTTCTTTTGAGAAACTCTAAGCGGCTGTCCAGCGTCTGACTTGGTTACTAGGTGTCTGTGCTGTTGAATTGCAGAGCTCACTGTGTGCTTTGGGAGTCCCTGCCTTAGCAGAAATGTGTCTTGTAAACAGCTTCTCAATTCTCTTACATTATTTCCTCATTCTGTTGCTTGGTTTGCTTCTGAGAGCTTCTTAATGTGCTGTGGTCCATTTGCCTATCTTCATCTCAAAATATGTACCTTTAAAGGCTGTTACCAGAAACAAGCTTGCTTCTTTTCATGGAGGAGAGGTACACCAGTTATGAAGAATAGGCTATTGCTTTGACATGAAAATTCTCACCTAACAAGTTGCTTTATTTTGCTCAAATGAGGCCAGAGAATTGTAGGTGGGAAAAAGGCCTTGCTGTATAAGCATGATGGCCTGAGTTTGATCCTCAGACCCCACCTAACGGTTGGAGGAGGGAACCAACTTCAAGAAGTTGTCTTGTGATCCCTGCACAAACATTATAAATACACTCACATAGTAAGAAATTAATAAAAAGCAGTTTGCCTGGTTGGCACTTGACACATCTAAGTACCAATAATGTTGGGGATAAATTTCCTTTATCCTTTATTTTTAACTCAACTTTAAAAACATCTTGTCATCATTTACTTTTATTGTCAGCTTCTTTTCTAACTAATTCCTGAGTGTGTGTGCATACATTCATGTCCACATGTTGGTGAGCATACATGTGTTCACACGCATGTGTGTCCAGGTGTGTGAAGAGGCCAGAGACCGGTACTGAATGTCTTCCTCAATCATTCTCCCTCTTTTTTATTGAGATAGCTCCTCCCACTGAACTCGCAGTTTGCCCATTCTGTTAGTCAAGGCAGCCAGTTTGCCCCAGAATTTCTTGAGTCTACCTCCAGAGTACACAAGAGCAGGTGGCCCACAGAGCCCCTGGGCTTTTATATGCATGCCAGAAACCCAAATGCTGGTCCTCAGGCTTGCTCAGCAAGTGCTTTATCCACTGAGCCATCTCTTCAACTTCCCATCCCCAATAAATTTTCAACACAGCTTAAATGGTTTTTCCCCTTTTTAGAGAAAAATCTTTTATTTAAAAATGTCCTTTCACTACTAATTCAAAAATTCATTCTAAATGTCAATTAAATATATATGACTTGTAATTTATCAAAGAGCTTTCAGTAGCTTCTAAATCAGAGAATACCTCTACTAGCAAGTTCAGCCAATGAAAGACAGATTGTCCTCATGGTACAGTGCTCCTGTTGACTGTGTCTTCCTGGGAATTAACTGAAAGAACAAGTCTGACCTGCAGAATGGCTCAGCAGTGAGTTAGCTAAGAAACAGGTCAATAGCAATCCTGCAGGTACTCTGACAAAGCAAGCCAAACTGACTAAGAATGTTTGAAAGGGGACCCGGGGATCTCTCTAGCAGAAATGAGATAATACATCTACCACTTCAGAAATATTGGATAGGATCCTTTTGAAATAGTTTACCAGAGAAGAATTTGGGCATTTTTTTTCTTAATCTCCTGAAGAAAATGACAGCATATTCTGTCATCTTAGTGACTAGACAGTAGTAAAATGTTAAATCACTTTTGTATGTGTTGCGTCCATCCATCCTAACATACAAATGCTTTTAAAATACCTTCCTTGGTAATAAAAAAAAGATAATGACCAAAAATAATTGCACCAAAAATATTTAGATTTATCTGTATCTGTAAAAATATCATTTTATCTTCAACTTCTATTTGAAGTAGCTGCCTGATCACCCCACACATAGTACTGAGGACTCTGGGTTTCTTTAAAATTGTAACAGGAATGCTGTTCTGAGTTTTCAGAAAGTGATTTTGGTATAATTTGTATAATTCCATGAAGTCTAAAGCATCCCACATCCATCACTGACTCTACTGCTATGGATGTTTGCAGATGCCCTCGGCCTATGCCCTGCTAAGGAGCTGCATCTTGTTAGGAACCCCACACTGAATGGCTCCATATCTAAGACCTAGCTGGAAGTCAAATTTGCTGACATTCTCCTCAAACAGTAAAACTATCTTTTCTTGGTGCTCAGAGTTAAAAATAAAGGAAAAATTACTTGGTTGCAAATAGACTCATACAAACAGCCAGGATATGTCCTGGTGCAATGGGTGTCGACCCTCTACCTGAGCCCTCTTGTTGATGGTGTAAAACCATATGAAGTTTGGGTTTTTCTGGTTTTGTTTGTTTGCTTTTACATCATAGATAATAAATATTCAAGTGTTAGTCCCAGAATTGACCATCATCTCAGAATAGATAACAAAAGGAAAGAAAGGCATGCTTTAATGGCAAACTCACAAGATGACAGATGGTCTTAAAAGCCGGCACAAACCAAGATCTCTGACTTTTCACTAGGAAACAAAAGATGAGACTACAACCATCCCCTCCCTGTCTCTCTCTCTCTCTCTCTCTCTCTCTCTCTCTCTCTCTCTCTCTCTCTCTCTTTCTCCCCAGCCATGGTCATGTAGCCCACATTCTGCTACTTAGTTACCTAGTTACCTCACCAGTCTCCTGACTTATTTCTCCAGCAACACATTAAAGACGATATGGAAAGAATTTATTTAAAATAAACGATAGGAAACCTCACCTCCCCTTCTGTTCTTTCAGTTCCTCTGCCACTGCTCCTACATTACAAGGCACTACATGCCTGGGAGGCTGGCATAGCCTGGTACCCCCTTCCTTTAGCTCTGGTACCGTGCAAAGGGGGACTTGAAACTCTAGAAGATGCAGAGAAGAATTTGCCCAGTTGACTCCTTCCAACTGGCACTTAGAATCAGCCAGGGTGCACCAGGGTGGCTCCAGGATGGAGAAAGAAGAGAAATGTCTCCCAAGCTGTCAGCTGAGGGCTAGTTCTGTCATGTGTGTCCAGACACTGGCTTCTCATTTGTTAATTAAATCACATCAAATTAGTAAAAGTGAATTTCAGAAGCAGTGTGACACACATTGCAGGGACTTATTGCAATTGTCTAGTAACACTTGGGAACTTTGCACTAGAGCTATGCTCTGGTTAATTCTGGCTATAATTTTCCAACTGTAAGTGCAAAGGAATTACTATGGCACGCAGAAGTAAAAAACATAAGCAATAATAATTAACTTCTGTGAATGATAATCACTATTCTAGGACCCGATAAAGATGCAAAGAATGCGGTTGGCAATCCGTCCTTTAGAATATCAAATAATCACTCCTAACCACTGAGCCACCTCTCCAGTCCTTCCTTAAAAATTTCTGTTACTATCTCATATAAAAAAATAATAGATTACTCAGTGTAAACTTGGGTCCCATATTATGTTGTTATGTGCTCCCACTTATTTTTCCATCCATCAAGTTATTTTCATTACTCTTGAATGCCTTTTAATAACCCCTTCCTACTTCTGAATTACATTTTTAAATTTTAAAATCAGCCACATAGGAAATAAAAATGGCCTTCAGACACAGATCTTACTTTCTCTTCTCTGTCACATTTCCTTTCATATTTATAGTACGTGTGGGTATAGAGGCTCACATATTCTTTAATTTAAAAGGGGCAGAAGCAGCAAGATGGTTTAGCAGGTAAAGGCCCTTAATGCCAAGTCTCACTACCTGAGTTCAATCTGCAGTTCACACAAAATCAGAGAGGACCAACTCTCACAACTTGTCCTCTGACCTCAATACACAAGAAACATGATATGCACGCATGCAAGGAAGAAATTTCTTGGTCAGTACCAACTTGGTTTCCCCATGTCCTGTCTCTAATAGGTAATGATGTTTCCCACAACAGTGTCTGACCACCAAGTTCTAATGGGAAACCAAGAACAACACTGAGAGTCTATGTTGTCTGGTGGGTCTTTGGTGTCTCTCCTGACTTACAACTCCAGGGCAGGTAGTCTACATTTGACTCTGGGATTTTTATTTAGCCACCTATGGCTTCTAGAGAGGACATTATCCCCTAAGCAAGGTAACTCCAATTAAACATTTTTTATATGAAAACATATTCCTGTGTGTGTGAAGCTTATAAAATGATAGAAAAACTATACTATTAAAATATCCTGAGATTAAAAACTCATTAAAATTTTAACAATAAAGGAAATAAGGTTTTTTCTGTACTCACATGTAATGAACATAAGTAGTATATGGGTAGCACACATGGAACTTGGGGAGGGTTTAAAAAGTGAGGAATAGATCTGAAAGGTGCTAAGAGGGGTAAATATAATTAGGATATATTGTATGCATATATGAAATTCTCAAATAGTGAATAAAGGTAGTATATTAAAATGTTATTCAAAATATACTATGGAAAGAATTCTCGAGGCTGTGTTTAAAAAAATAAAAAGTTTGCTTTTATTAAAAATAAGTGTTATATATGAATATGTTTGAGTGTATGTGTGTTGCTTAACCCACCCATGCACTATGAATATGCAAACAAATGTGAAAGTGGAAGAAAGTAAGAACTGTTTCTGCAGACCATTTTTCTTTCCCACGTGGCTGCCTCTGACCCTGGTGGTTCTCTCATTTGCTATGGATGAGAAAGTCAGAGCGAATCCGAGGGAAACGAAGCAGAGCTACATGATCCGAAGCGCACTGCCCATGAGATTAAGCCCATTTCCATGGCCAGATGTGTATGTAGCCACTGCTCAACCAGGAACAACAGCTCTGGGCTCAGCTGAGAGACGTTGGTCCTGTGCACATCCCTCCTCTCCCTCTCTGTTGTGTGATTGTAGGCTGAAGATTTATTCAAAGTTTAGGCTTTGCCATAACGAGGGTTTTGTTTAACTTAGAAGGATAAATAATCAGACGCTGACAGAAATGAGCGATACTTTCTTCAAAACCCTAATCCTTCTGGCCTTTGTTAAAGAAACATCAGAGAAAATTGATGACCATGAAGATTTATGTTTATTAATCTAAGGGGACTTTTTTTTCTCACCCTGGAATGATAATAGTTATTTGAGTTATGACTGAATAATGGAGACTATTTGAATCAGAGAGTCCTCCAATGGTTCACACTCATTAATCATTTTTATAATTAAAAATGTGTTTCTAAATTCCACTTATTTTTCACATTTAAGGAATAACTATTAGAATGAAACTTTTCAGACATACAAAAGAGGAAACTATTTTAAAGAATATTTGAGGAAATGGAGCACCTAATCAGCTAAGCGTCCTCATATGGGGATAGGATTCACACATGCATATGTTACATATACGGGTATTTTCCTTTTCATGTATACAGAATTTTCATTTTGACATCAAGCATAATGACAACTGTAATTTGGATCTAAATGCCCTCTGGAGTTGGGGCTTTGTTCTGTCCTGTGAATTACCAATAGGTGGGGAAATCATTAGGTCATTGGGCCTAGGTGAAGGATGCCACGTAACTACTGAGAAAGTGTACCACCAGGGCATGTGAGGGACCTGGTTCGTGCCTGTGACTCCCCGAATCTGCCCTCTACCGATACTCGGCAGCCACAGGCACAAAATGGTGGTGTAACCATGGACTGAAACCTTTGAAACTCTGGACAAAAAAAAAAAAAAACTTTTCTTGTGAGCTATCTCAGTGCTTTGTAACAGTGATGGAAAACTGTATAAAACAGACCTACAACTTGAAGGGATTTAGTATCTCTACAGATAACTTTTATGTGTTCATTGAAAAGCAAAGCAAATACTATAAAGGCAGAAGGAGCTAAGCTTGATATCAGGGACTAGCGCCCAGATATTACTGATTTTCAAAGCATGTAAGCATAAACAGACCTTTTCCATGGAAATGCCCACAGAGTTTACATGCTATATGATGTAAATAACCAGAAACTATCTAAAAACAGGCTATTCATTTAGAATTTGCTTTATGAAGGAACTCGGCCACCATCACTGCAATTGGCCGAGACTCCAAGGCAGGCAGAGCAGAAGTGCTTGTGATGGAAAAGATCCCGTCGTGTAATGGATCAAGTATGCTGTCCTTCCTATCCAAGGGTATTGTTATAAGAAGGAAGAGGATGACTGGAGAGGCTGGGCACATCCCATTGTTGATCAGTATAGCATATCTGACTTTCTGTCGGTGGATCAGAAATGGGAGCAAAGGCTATGAAGGACGAGGGGATCTAGGAGCCACTGGATGAGTCATCATTGTTTCAAATATTTGCTGCAAGGTTGTAGTTTGTCCTCCCAGGTTTATTGCTTATGGATTGTGGGTCAGAAGTCTGATGATATATATGGCCCGATTGTTGTCCCTTTGCATAGTTGCACACCCATCATCAGTCACTGGAATGCCTCTAAGTTTTTTTTCCTTTAATAATATCTCCAATTAACATTCATTCAAATGTTATTAATAGTAACTGAAGATAGAGAGATAGATAGATATATAGACAGACAGATAGATAGATGGCAGATACATAGACTGACAGATAGATATACTTAGACATATAATATTATAATTATATAATAATAAGTCCTACGCTGTCCTGCATGTTTAATATAGATATTACTATCCCTTTGCAATTCTGGTTTGAACAGTTCAAATTGTCCAAATTTTAGCAGTAATGAAATGAGCTTCACTGGAGAGTTATTTTTACTAGTATCCAATTGTATGCTACCATTTTAAAATGTTATTCCATTTCTCTCTCTCTCTCTCTCTCTCTCTCTTTCTCTCTCTCTCTCTCTCTCTCTCCCTCTCTATCTGTGCGTGTGTGCGTGCGTGCATGTGTGCACGCGCAAGAGCCCAGGAGCCCCAACACGGGTATGAAAGCCAGAGATCAACTTTCATGGGTCTGGAGAGCTAGCTAAGGCTCAGTCTTGGCAGCAGGCCAAATGGCTCACTAGGCTGTCTTGCTGGCTACCTGTACTTTTAAAATATATTCCTGGAGGGCCTGGAGAAATGGTCCAGGATTTAAGAGCGCTGTTACTCTTACAGAGCACCTAGGCTAAGTTCCCAGCATGGAAATAATGGTTCACAACGGCCCCTAATTCCACAGGAATCAGAAGATCTTTTCATAACTCTGCAGTCGCTGAGAACATGCAAGGTACACATACATACAATCAAAACACCCATACACATAAAATAAAATAATTTAAAGAAAATAATACATGAAGGCTTACATGTATTTTCTCATAATGAAATGGAATGCTGATTTCTAAATTGTCTTTTTTTTGTATTGAAGCACTTCACTCTTCAGAAATGAATGGAAGAGACATGTTAATATATTCATTTTTAATTATTAATGCAACAAATAGTAAGTTTTGTTTACTTGTTGGGTTGAACCTCTCTTATGTTTTGGTTTTTTTTTTTGGTTTTTTTTTTGTTTTGTTTTTTTTTTTTTTTTTTTTTTTTTTTTTTTTTTTTTTTTTTTTTTTTTTTTTTTTTTTTTTGTTTTTTTTTTTTTTTTTGGTTTTTTTGAGACAGGGTTTCTCTGTAGCTTTGGAGCCTGTCCTGCAACTAGCTCTTGTAGACCAGGCTTATAATGACTTTTGGGGGGGTTTTCCTTAGCTTACAAGTCTTACATTCTGTCTATAAATTTATGAATATAAATAATTTTCCTTTTATATTTATTATTTTGTGGAAGATGTTTTTTCTAACTTATTAAAATTTCAAATTGCAATATGCTTAATTTTGCAATGCAAGGAGTTGCTTCTAATAAATAATATTTGTAAAGTTACTAAAATATCATGGCTTCCTATCAAAAGTCAGGCCACGTGTCACTAAAACTTTGAGATTATATAAACTATCAGTTTAAAAAATCTCACCTGAAACTTTTAGCTTTCATTTTGGGACTAAATGGAAACTATTTTATGGAAATTAGTGTGGAGAATTCTCAAGAAGCTAAAAGCATATGTGCGACATGGCCCAGTTCTACCTGCCCATGTACTTTGTGTAGCCTGGACCAGTGTTTCTTCTTCCTCCAGCAGAGCTGTAAGTGCCCTTACTTTGGGTGTGCAATAGGCTCATTCCAAATGGCTTCCACATGGTAACTACTGCCCATGAGTGTCGAGTGTCAGTATTCCTCACCACTGTCCATAAATTGAAATTGCATATAAAGTACAAACAAAAAAACAAAAAATCTGTCCCTATCCCCTTGTTCTATTACCAGAAATTCTGATTGAGCTGGTATGAGGTGAAGTACCAGGATTGGTATTTTTAAAACTCTCTCAGTGATTTAAATGTGCCTCCAGAATAGAATAACACAGCAGCTCATCTTTCCCTTATTTCTAATCAATAGGCCATATATCAAGCAATTTATCTTCTATAATAGGAATGTCAATAACAAACTGAAGCCAGTATAATTTAGGTTACTAAATCTATTTTTAAATACTCTATTATCTTTTAAGTGATCCTAAATACAAAATAAGAACTTAGTAATATTAGTAAATACACAGATTTTTTGCATATTCAAAACAGATCATTGTACCTGATTAAACCAATACTCATGCTATCGCAAATTAGGAAAGATCATATATTATTATTTTTTAATTTCATTTTACATTCTGACCACAGTTATCCCTCCCACCCCTCCTCCTGCACCTCCTCGACTGCCCCCCAGCCCAACCCTCAGCCACTCCTTGTAAAGAGTAAAGGCTCCCATGGGGAATCAACAAAGCCTAGCCCGTTAAGTTGAGGGATATATATGAGCCTCTCTTGCTCATATATTTCCTCCTCCCTCTCTTCAACTGATTCCCCGGATTTCAGCCATTTGCTTAGTTGTGAATCTCTGCACCTGGTTCCATCAATTAGTGAATGAAAGCTATATGGTGATAGTTGAGGTATTCACCTATCTGATGACGGGAAGACCAGTTCGGGCATGCTCTCCACTATTGCTAGGAGTCTCAGCTGGGGTTATCCTTGTGGGTTCCTGGGAATTTCCCCAGCACAAGCTTCTCCCTAACCCCTTAATGGCTCTCTCTATCATGGTATCTCTTACATTGCTCTCCCACTCCATCACTGCCCCAATTCAACCACCCCATTCCCTCATGTTCTCACCCCCCCATCCCCTCCCCTTCACTGCTCCCCTCACCCACAATTTACCAAGAAGATAGATGAGATTCATGTGTTATTATACCTAGAAAAGATCAAAGGGGATCACCTAAATACATTTTCTAATTACATAAATGTAAAAATAATGTAGTTGATCTTTTGATGATCAATTTCTTGCGTTCTTTGCATATTTTGGAGATCAGGCCTTTATCCAGTGTGGGGTTGGTGAAGATCTTTTCCCTTTCTGTAGGCTGCCATTTTATCTTGTTGGCTGTGTCCTTTGCTTTACAGAAGTTTCTCTGTAAATAAATGGGGTTTCAGGAAGCCCTATTTATTAATTGTTGCTCTCAGTCTGTGCTACTTGGGTTATATTTAGGAAGTGGTCTTCTGTTCCAATGTGTTCAAGTGTACTTCCCACTTTCTCTTCTATGAGATTAAGTGTGGTTGGTTTTATGTTGAGGTCTTTGATCCATTTGAACTTAAGTTCTGTGCATGGAGATAGATATGGATCTATTTTCATTCTTCTACATGTTGATATTCAGTTATACCAGCACCATTTGTTGAATATGCTTTCTTTATTTATTTTATATTTTTTGCTTCTTTGTCAAAAAATCAGGTGTTTATAGGTATGTGAATTGATATCTGGGTCTTTGATGCCAATTTTATTGTACAGAATTGTTTTGGTTATTTTGTGGTTTTTTTTTTTTTGCTTTTCCATATGAAGTTGAGTATTGTTCTTTTGAGGTCTGTGAAGAATTTTGCTGGGATTTTGATGGACATTGCCTTGAACCTGTAGATTGCTTTTGGTAAGACTGCCATTTTTACTATGTTAATTTTACCTACCCAAGAGCATGGGAGATCTTTCCACTTTCTGGTGTCTTCTTTAATTTCTTTCTTCAAATATTTAAAGTTCTTGTCATACAGGTCTTCAACCTCTTTGGTTAGAGTTACTCCAAGATATTTAATGTTATTTGTGGCTATTGTAAAGGGTGAACAAAAAGTCCAATAGAAAATGGGGTACAGACCTGAACAGAAAACTCTGAACAGATGAATCTAAAATGACTGAAAGACACTTAAGGAAATGCTCTTTATCCTTAGCCATCAGAGAAATGCAAATTAAAACAACTCTGAGATTCCATCTTATACCTATAAGAATGATTAAGATCAAAAACAATGATGACAACTTATGCTAGAGAGGATGTGGGGTAAAGGGAACACTCATCCATTACTGGTGGGAGTGCAAACTGGTACAGTCACTCTGGAAATTAGTATGGTGATTTCTCAGAAAATTAGGAAACAACCTACCTCAAGACCCAGCAATACCACTTTTGGGTATTTTCCCAAAGGACACTCAACCATGCCACAAGGATATGTGCTCAGCTATGTTCATAGTAGCATTATTTGTCATAGCCAGAACCTGGAAACAACCTAAATGCCCCTCAACCAAAGAATGGATAAAGAAAATGTGGTGCATTTTCACAATGAAGTACTACACAGTGGGAAGACATAATGACCATGAAATTTGCAGGAAAATGGATGGATCTAGAAAACATCATACTGAGTGAGGTAACACAGAAAGATAAACATAATATGTTCTCACTCATAAGTGGCTATTAGACATAAAGCAAATTAAAAGAAAAGGCCTATAATTCACAATCCCAGAGAACTTACACAAGAAAGAGGACCCTAAGAGAGATATGTATGGATCTAATCTACATGGGTAATCGAGAAATACAAGATCTCCTGAGTAAATTGGGAGTGTGGGAACCATGGAAGAAGGTAGAATGGGAGGGAGAAGGAAGAGAGAGGAGCAGAGAAAAATATATAGCTCAATAAAAGCAATTTAAAAAATTTAGCTGAGACCCAGAATCATCCAGTACTAATCACAATGCCATCAAGAGATATAATATTTGTATTAGAACTGTAATATCAATGTGTATTTAAATTAGTTAGACAATCCAGAAATCTATGCAGAACTTGGCAGTGAAAGTTGAGTAGTTAAGTAGTACATACATTTATAATCTGTTTCTTTGGATCATGGACTGAAGAGTAACATTACAAAACTATTAGTTATTTCAGCTCAATGTCTTTTATGAAGCAAGTTGACTTTATATGTGGGGAGCCATCAAGATGTTGAACCAACATTGTAATTGTCTCAAAGCTTGACTGGGGCTGGTAGATCTGCATCCAAGACAGGTCATGTCCCTCTATGAAGCTGTGTGTCCTATGTCTTGACTAAGCCCCCAGAGCTAAGATAACAAAATGAAAGAGTCAATCTAGTTTATGAAATTTCTTTGGAAGCCTCAGTCTGTCTTATTTTGATATCTTATTAATTAAACAAGAAATCTTGTTCCATCATCCAGAGGGTGAATGAACAAGGGCATATCTATCAAAAAGTCAAAAATCAACTGGGGATGTCTTGGAAACATCTTACCATGGGTGTCTTGATGTTTCAAACCTCAATTTTGGTTCACTGTGATTCATAAAATTTGGGTCTTTGATAGTCCACAGTTCATCTAAGTTTTCTACCAATAATATGATGGTTTGTGTCTTTTGATTATCTAGAATTTCACATTATAGCTTGACAATGTATCATTTAGTAACAAGTTGAGAAAACAGAACTTTTAAAAAAAATGTTTCAACAACATATAATGCCCTAAAAAGTCTACATAAACCTATTTGACATTTTAATACTTTTCCTTAAAATGTATATTATTTAAACTATCTCACAGTATCAAGTAAAGAACTTTTATTTTTCTATTCTGACAGCATTAAAAATGTTTGACTCTTCTAAAGTAAAAGTAATATTTTTCTATCCACAAGAAACATTTTTTCTAACAATCCTTGATATGCTATTTATTTCTATGTATTCATGACATACATCTTAGAAAGCAGTTTTCATACACTGTGACATGAACTTCAACAGTGGAGCATGAAGTGAGTTAGCAGAAACCAGGAGTATGTTGTGAGATTGGCAATACTTTGTTTTACATTAAAGAAAGTATAATAATTTTCATTTTTTTAGAAATAAAATATTGAAGAGCTGAAAGGATTTACTTTTTACCTATATATGAAAATAATATTTAAAATCTATCCTTAAATACTGTAAAGCTTCATGAAAGATTAAATGCATAATTATCGATGTAATGATTCATTTCTCATATTCTCTTCCATTAAAATACTTGCCTTGTAGTACCTGAACAAATGTGAAGGATTTAGATTATGTGGATGCCTTATGGCATGTGCAATCATTAATACCCTACTGAAACAGGACATTAACAACCATTCCTACAGTTTTAATGTATATTTAACCATTCAAATAATTACAAGCTAATGGTGATATCCACTCATGCTATTATCAAAGTGAAAAGTGAGGAATCTCCTGGTCCATGAATCAAAGCTCACATTCTGATAACTTTAATACAGCTTGTGAATCAAATGCTTAAAGGCAATATTTTCAGAAGTTTCTAAAATGATATACAGTTGTAAATGGCTTTAATACAAAATCCCTAAAAAAAGGAAACTCCAGGGCAGGTATATCATTATAAGAAAGAGAAGTTCAGAAATGTCTGTCTGTGGGCTGTCTCAATATATTTTTATCTAGGTTGGTTCATCTCTCTTCCTGGAATACCTTTCAATATTAGCTCATTACAGAAAGTGCCTAAAGTAGATAGATACGGCTTCCATTCCTCTATGCTCGAATGTATGTCTTAAATAAATAAGAAAAAGACATCTGATCATTTGCATGTCTGATAGATATGTCTCTGTGCCTTTGTCTACATT
>PVIU01030252.1:0-16361 GCA_004026605.1 Ondatra zibethicus | reverse complement strand
GAAAGCCTGTATGCCACAAAATTGGAAAATGTAAAAGAAATGGACAGTTTTTTAGATAAATACCACATACCGAAATTAAATCAAGTCCAGGTGAACAATTTAAATAGACCTATAAGTCGCGAGGAAATAGAAGCTGTCATCAAAAACCTCCCAACCAAAAAAAAGCCCAGGACCAGATGGTTTTAATGCAGAATTCTACTAGATATTTTTTTAAAAAAATCCAAATTCCCACTCCCTCCCCTCCTCCCATTCCCTCCACACACCCTTCTACCCCACCCCTCCAGTCCTAAGAGAGGGCAAGTCACGTTGCCCTGTGGAAGGTCCAAGACCCTCCCCACTACATCTAGGCTGATCAAGGTATACATCCAAAGAGAATAGGATCCCATACAACTGTCAACCACATTCAGAGGGACTAGCTTGGTCCTATGCTTGTTCCTTCCCAGTCCCACTGGAATTGGTGAGCTCCCATTAGCTCAGGTAAACTGCTTCAGGGGATAAACCCCTCATGTTCTTGACCTCTTTGCTCATATTCTCATTCCTTCTACTCTTCAACTAGACCTTGGGAGCTCAATCCAGTGCTCTGATGTGGGACTCTGCCTCTGTTTCCATCTGTTGCTGGATGAAGGTTCTATGGTGATATTTAAGATAATCATCAACCTGAATACAAGGCAATGCCAGTTTGGGCACCTCTCCACTATTGCCTAGGGTCTAAGCTGGGGCCATCCTTGTGGTTTCTGGGAATTTCTCTAGTGCCAGGCTTCTTGCCAACCCCATAATTGCTCCCCAAAGCAGGATATCTCTCTCTTTGCTCTCATATCTGTCCCTCCTCCATCTCGACCATCCCATTCCCTCAAGTTCTCCTCTACCCTCCCCTTCTCTCCTCCTCTTGCCCCTCTCCTCCTTCCCCTACCCCTCCCCCCTGCTCCCATACTCCCAATCCTGTCAGGTGACCCTGTCTGTCTCCAACCCCATGTGGGTCTATATATGTTTTTCTTTGGCTTCACCTTATTACTTAGCTTCTCTAGGATCATGAACTATTGACTCAATGTCCTTTGTTTATAGCTAGAATCCGCTTGTGAGTGAGTACATACCATATTCATCTTTTTGGATCTGGGTTCCCTCACTTAGGATAGTGTTTTCTAATTCCATCCATTTACATGCAAAATTCAAGATGTCATTGTTTTTTACCGCTGAGTAGTACTCTAATGTGTAAATGTGCCACACTTTCTTTTTCCATTCTTTGGTTGAAGGACATCTAGGTTGTTTCCAGGTTCTGGCTATTACAAATAATGCTGTTCTGAACATAGTTGAACAAATGTTTGTTTAGTATGACTGAGCATCTTTTGGGTATATTCCCAAGAGTGGTATTGCTGGATCCTAAGGTAGGTTGATTGCCAATTTTCTGAGAAACCACCACACTGATTTCCAAAGAGGTTGCACAAGTTTGCATTCCCACCAGCAATGGAGGAGTGTTCCCCTTATTCCACATCCTCTCCAGCATATGCTATCATTGGTGCTTTTGATCTTAGCCATTCTGACAGGTATGAGATGGTATCTCAGAGCTGTTTTGATTTGCATTTCCATAATAGCTAAGGAAGTTGAACATTTCCTTAAGTATCTTTTGGCCATTTGACATTCTTCTGTTGAGAATTCCCTGTTTATTTCATTATCCTGTTTTTTAAATTGGGTTATTTAGAATTTTACTGTCTAATTTCTTGAGTTCTTTATATATTTTGGAGATCAGTCCTTTGCCTGATGTGGGGTTGGTGAAGATCTTTTCCCTTTCACTAGGCTGCCCTTTTGTCTTACTGACTGTGTCCTTTACTTTACAAAAGCTTCTCAGTTTCAGGAGGTTCCATTTATTTATTGTTGGTCTTAGTGTCTGTGCTACTGGGTTTATATTTAGGAAGTGGTCTCCTGTGCCCATGTATTGAAGGCTACTTCCCACTTTCTTCTATCAGGTTCAGTGTGGTCAGATTTATATTGAGGTCTTTAATCCATTTAGACATGAGTTTTGTGTATGACAATAGATATGGATCTATTTTCTTTCTTCTACATGTTGACATCCAGTTATGCCAGCACTATTTGTTGAAGATGCTTTCTTTTTTCCATTGTATAATTTTAGCTTCTTTGTCAAAAATCAGGTGTTCATAGGTGTGTGGATTAATATCCGGGTCTTCAATTTGATTCCATTGGTCAGTGTCTCTGTTTTTTTGCCAGTACCAAGCTGTTTTCATTACTGTAGCTCTGTAATAGAGTTTGATGTCAGGGATGGTAATGCCTCTGGAAGTTCCTTTATTGTACAGGATTGTTTTGGCTATCCTGGGTTTTTTGTTTTTCCATATGAAGTTGATTACTGTTCTTTCAAGGTCTGTGAAGAATTGCATTGGGATTTTGATGGGGATTGCATTGAATCTATAGATTGCTTTTGGTAGGATTGCTATTTTTACTATGTTGATCATTCCTACCCAAGAGCATGGGAGATCTTTCCATTGTCTGGTTTCTTCTTCAATTTCTTTCTTTAAAGACTTAAAGTTCTTGACCAACAGGTCTTTCACTTCCTTGGTTAGTGTTACCCCAAGATATTTTATATTATTTGTGGCTATTGTGAAAGGTAATGTTTCTCTGATTTCACTCTCAGCTTCTTTATCATTTGTGTATAGGAGGGCTACCGATTTTCTTTGTTGAGTTGATCTTGTATCTGCCACATCACTGAAGGTGTTTACCAGCTGTAGGGGTTCTCTGGGGTCACTTATGTGTGCTATCATGTCATCTGCAAATAACAAAAGTTTGCCTTCTTCCTTTCCAATTTGAATCCCCTTGATCTCCCTTTGGTGGTTCAATGGTAGAATTCTCACCTCCCATGCTATATTTTTTTTTAAATGAGATGACCGTGACTCAGAAATAAGATAACACATCCAAGATCATACAGTGAATAAGCAGTAGAACTGGGGTTTATTCTATGACTCTTATTGTGTTTCAGTCCTGGCTCATCCCTTCTGTACAGTGTCCTTCATCAATGTCAAATCAAAGGACATAGTTAACCAGGTACTATTGTGTGTTTGACATTATCATCCACCTGAACTACATGAAATACTATTTTTGTGGACCAAAAAATGGCAAAGCATTCAACCTGATAGACTAAACTTTAGATATAAATATATACAGTTTTTGGTTTCTTGCCAGTGTATTATTTCCATTTTGTATGATACATACAGCTAAGACCACTAAATCTATTGTTACAGAAAACAGCAAACCAAGTAAGATGTCAACATTAGCTAATCCTTTGAGTAGTTCACTAATTCTGATGCCAGACAGTCTGGATATAGGTAATAAGACAAACACTGTAGAAAGATCCGAGAAGAAGTCTTTCCCTTACAAAAGCACAAGATCACTGTGGATGGTGAGTTCATTCTGGAAACCTGCAATGCTCTGACCCTCAGCACTTGTAAGCAAAAAGACTAAACTAGAAGAGAAGGAGCTGAGTGGAGGCTTTCACTGCTCTCTAGTAAGAAAGCCTGAAGGCCAGACGTAGTTCACTCTTTGTGAACTCTTTGCTCAGCCTGTGGCTTTACTTCCTGAACTTCCTGGCCTGGAGGGAAACATATTCTTCCTCTGCAAGTACTAGTCTGTCCATCTGTGCCTTCCATTCAAGTTTCTGCCAACTTCTCTGGAACCTACCTTTACAAATATTCCCCTAATGCACCCTCTGTGCCCTCAAGTACTCCTTCTACCCAGCTTGACTCTCAGAACACAAACAAACATAGCTGCTCTCTTATGTTGAACATAAACACATAAACAACACATCTACTCATGCAAACACACACACACAAAATCCCTCCCTGAAACCCCATTTCCCTATTTTCTCCTCTCTTCCATGTGTAAGAATGAACAGAAATACCTCCTGTGCTTTCTGACCTATTGTTGATGCATCTTCTTAAAACAACCTGGCTTTGGACTTCCTTCTGAAATCAACTTCAGGAAGACCACCAAAGACCCCCTAATGGATATAGATAGATAGATAGATAGATAGATAGATAGATAGATAGATAGATAGATAGATAGATAGTCTACTGGATCTCTATCTTGCTAGCTTTGAGTTAATGTTATTTCTCCCCTCTTCCTGTGTTCTGTCAGGTATCTATGAAACCTACATTCCTACTTGGTTGTTTTCCTATGTTAAAGGATGTCTCCATGGCTTTGTTTCCCATCTTTCACCACACTTAGGCAGTCAATCATCAAATGATGCCAAGATCCTCAATCGAGATGAACCAGCGCTTTGATGCTTTCCCACAATCATTTCCTTCTTCAGTAAGATGCTTAAACTTTAGATTTCCATTAAAGTGTCACATTTTGTGAGCCTTTCCTGCTTCCATATTGTTAAAGCACTTTGTATATCCCACTAATGATGCAGATAAGCATAGGGAATAGTTTAGTGACCTGGGACTCCGCTTGGTTTGGGGAATGCATACACTCTTCTAATAATAATGCAAAAACTGACAGCCTGAGAACTTATTCGCGCACACTTGCACACAAACTTCTTCCCTAAAAGTGCACCTGGTTACCTGTTAGCCACATAGGACACCCACCTGCTTTGCTGTAAAGACGCCCACTAGGAGCAATGGGGTGAGTTTCTTTTTCCCCTTAGACACATTCTGTTCAATCATACTCCAAATGGAAAAGCCAGTCTAGTTTGAACTGGTTTGGATTGCCTATGCTAAAAGACAAAACTGTCCCCTAAGTAAACTTTAAAGTAGAATCCCCTATTTCCCACCTAATGCCTGTGCACAATTGGGCATGTATATGACTAAAAACTATGGAAAGAGACATATACAATAGAGAAATAATTATATGATTTAATCTGTAATCAAAACAGAGAACTATCCTTACTCCTTAGCAATCAAACTCCATTCTTTACCTTTAAGGTAAAGAATCCTTACCATTAAGGTAACCCCCAAACTGGAGCCCTTGGGTATATTCACGCATGTCCCAGTGTCCTTCCTAACAGTGTGTTTCTGATCGGCACTATCATTTTGTTTTAAATAAAGTTTCAGTTCTTTTCAATCTGTGTTAGCTTTCATTTAGTTCTTGAATAAGAGGTCAAAATCCTAAAAATACACAGCCTAGACTCCCAACCACCTGTAACAATAAGTTGCAACAGTCCTTCCTGCCTTTGTTTCTGCTTTTGTCCTCACTGCACCTTGGAAAAGGCACCGTGTTACTTCCCCATCTATGTCTCCTGTAGCCCTCACAAGCACCTGGGCAAAGACATAGGTTTATCACCGAGTCATGACATCTGTCTGGTATGGTTTATATGTTATAATTAGTGGTGAGAGTTTATATTAAAACATCTTTAATCTCTTCCAACACTAATAATTCATTATGTAAGACACAAAAAATTTCAAGAGGTAATTAACATGATACTCTTTTCCTTCCTGAGTTAAATATTTTCATAAAATATGACCCTTTAAGGTTCTTATCTAAGGAAGGTTCCCTGCACTGAACAAATAAAACAAATTCTCTTGAGAACACTAATCAGTTTCCCAAGTCAGCCAACTGCTTACTGTGGATTTCTTGACTTCTACTTTAAGAGTCCAAAATGACAAATTATCTCACAGGTGTCTGGGCAAATACCTCATCGCTCTCTGCAATGTCAGGGCTGATGCCGACTGCTACTTGATTTTGCCTCATTTTAAACCAATAGAAATATGTCTTCCTGCCAGCTCACATTCTGTTTTAAAAAAAAAAGCTTTTTTTTCTTTATTTTTTTTCTAGGATATAATTTTTTTGATGAGCTTCTTGTCATTTCTAAACCTTGAGGAATTAACATCTCTATAATTTCATCCCACCGAGGAGCAGGGAGAAAAATCCAAGTAGGAAAAGAACACAGTGATAAAAACTGAACCTGGAGGAACCAGAACTAGAGGCGTTTCCAAAGGTACCATTTACTAAACAGTCCCAAATACTAAAATAATAAGAATGTAGGGAAGTGATTAAAGACCTTATTATCTGACATTAATCCCCACCAAAGCCTTGCAAAGTCAATGCCATTATCCTTATTTAATAGATTAATAATAGATTCACAGGGGTTTAGTAATTGCCCCCGGGTTACCCGGATAATAAGTGGTTGGGCCTGTGCCATCTGTTGGAGTGACCTCCCAGAGTTCTCTGAGGAAAAGTGGGTCTGCTCGAGCACACACTGCTCAGCCCCCTCCCCCCTGTTCCTGTGAAAGAAGGGCAGCCTATGCCCAACTTGCGTTCATGCACTCTGTGCTATGAGCCCTCGGCACGTTTCTTTTCATTTAATCACTGAATGAGTAAGGGACAGGCAGTAATATTTCTCAAGTTCTTTTCTAATCAATTATGAATGGGACACTTATTACCCTCCATATAAGGAAATGTTGTTCAGTTCAGAACCTAAAGTTCCAAAGCTTTAGAGGACCTGACAAAGCACGCATGTCCCCCACGTAGTATGTTTTCAAATGCAATGCTGCTGCCTCCTTTGCTGTCAGCATGACTGATGTCTCCTCCAGTCCTGAGGAGGTTGCAGGGTCTCAATCTGCTCACCGGAAGTTTGTGGTACAAAGTCATACTCAACCAAGTTGGTCCCCCTGGATTCTCTAAAATTATCCTTTACTGAGACACCTACATAGAGAGCCAGGTGCCTCTCATTCGTGACTCCCCCTAGAAATGACTGTCCTTACTGTGCTATGTTTGAATTTAAGGGGCTCTTAGCCTCTGTTTTCTGCCCTGATGTGTATCATAAGAAACAACAGGATGCAGAAATGAGTCATCTGTGCTCTGAAACCAGAGAGCTGGGTTTCCCATGACAGGCTTGCCCAATTGCTCTGCGAACTGGAAGTGTCGTCTAGCCTCTCTGAGACTTACCATACTCTTATGTGACCAGGAGATGGTGTCCTTATATCCTTCCAAAGTATCTGTTACTATTTACTAAGCCAATACCTGGAAATCACTCAGTGTCTAGTGCATAGTAAAATTCAATAAATATTAGCTAAAACATCCATAAATTTTTCAGTGGCAACATTAGAATCAAAGAGAACAGAAGGAACACAGAAAGATTGCAGCTTCCTGGAAACCTAAGAGAGACTGTGTTTAAAGGTGGGACACCCTTCCAAAGATAACTGGGAAAGTGACCTCTGGGTTTGGCTCAGAGGCAGCCTTTGGTGAGCATGTTAAGAAGGCCCTGTTCTGTGGCTAAAGAGATGGCTGGTGGGTAAGAGCACTTGCTGCTCTTGCAGAGGACCCAGGTTCTTTTCCTAGCGTCCACATCATGGTTTGCATCCATTCCAGTTCCAATCTAATGCCCTCTTCTGGCCTCCCGAGGCAGTGCATGTACATAGTACACACATGCATACATGCGTGCAAAATGTTCACATGCATAAAAACAAACCTTTATAAAAACATCAGAAATACACCCCTCATTCTATGACTTACTTACCAAATAATAGAGTGTGTTTGATTCCATCCCCATTTAATTTAGAACATTAATATGTAAAAGACTAACGCCAACCCTTACTTGCATATATTTAGACAGAAAAACAGCATGATAAATTGCATATCAAGATAAACTAATTGCACTTAGTCTGTTGGCTCTGCACACTAGAACTATTTGGTATATCACAAAATCCGTTTTGTTTTTTAATTTTCCTATCAGGTTTTTGCTATTAAAACACTGTCATTCTTAGCCTTGAAGAAAAAATAAAAAGCCCTTAACCTTTCTTAAGAAAAACCCACCAGACTAAAAGGAACAAGAATTTTCACTGTATAAATTATTCTGATCAAATTCTTCATTAGCCTTTGACACATGCATTCTCCCCTAGTGCTGAATCCTGAGCTAATTAATACCTGTTTAAGCATTCAGCTTTTGCCCTGAAGGCCAAAGCCAACTTGTCCACCACATAAAAATATATTTACCCAACAGTTAATCTCAATAAAAAGAGAGTTGCCTTAATAATTTATTTAAGAATTTGTGTATGGGGGTGGCTACAAAGAAGGCTCAGTGGGAAGAGCACTTGTTGCTCTGATAGAAGACCTAGGTTCAATTCCCAGGACCTACAGAGTGGCTCAAAACCATCCATTACTCTAGTTCCAGAGGACCTGAAATCCTCTTCTGATTTCCAAAGGAACCAGGCAAGCACATGGTGCACATACATGCATGCATGTACATAAAATAAATGAATCTAAACACAAAGAGGATTAGTGGATAGAGGTACCTGCTATCAAGCCTGCAGCTCACCCCCAGGGTCCATATAGTGGAACCAGAGAACAGATTTATGCAAGTTGTCCTCTGACCTCCACATGAATGCTGTGGCACTCACTCACGTACACGGCAAAATAATAAAATTTAATAAAATTTGGAAAAAAGAATTTGTATATAAAAGATTGCAAAGAAAAATTTCAAAATATAGAAAGGGGAAAATTCAGGATAGTATCTCCCTTAGGTCATCGTTACTATTATTTGAAGTTTTATCCATGTATGATTTTTGTTTATAATGTTTATAAACATTTAAGATGAACTTAAAACGTGACCTTTTGTTTTTCTAAATTAACATTACTATGAGCACTTTTTCAAGTTGTGCATTGTCTATGTATTTTGCAATAGCTGGGACTTGGCAGGAACATACAGCTGAGTCAGTGGCTTTCCCAGTCCAATGGTGGTGAACACTCATTTTAAAGAGCCTTTTGATGAACATTCTGCTACCTATATCTTTCTATTTTTGCATTTTAGGTTTAATTTCCAAGGGTAGAATTCAGTGTTAGTAGGTATAAATATTATTATAACATTAGGATAATATAATATTAGTATAGTTCTTGAGACACATTCTCTAAATGCACTTGAAAAAACTACATAAAATTTACTGGTAACAATATTCTAAGTGAGCAACCAATTGTGCTAGATCCCTTCCAGTATCAGAAAGATTTTTCTGCCATTAACACTATAGAAATAAAGGAGAGCCTCATTGTACTCTCTTTCCTTAACTGAGAGACACTTTTTCTCGCAAGGTTATTCCAAACTTTCCTTTCCCTTTTGTGAGTCATCTAGTCATTACCTTTTCTGTCCATCCACTTGGACTCTCATTTTCTTCAATGTTTCTGTTAGGCCATTTATCTTTCATAAAATTGATCAATGATAAAAGCAAGAATACTATAACAATCCCTGATTTTTGCTGATGTTACAATACCCTAAAGAGTGAAGTCATGGTTCTTAATCAGTGAAAATTAAAATATTGCAGAACACTTCACCGTTGAGTTTTGATATTACATGAGGGACAATTTGGACACTTTAAAGACTTTACTTTCCATGAAACTTACTTGGCATTGCTTAATATTAACATCATTATTAAATCACACCTATTCAGTAGAAATTCACTAAGTGCCTGCTAACATACTGTTTTACATAAATTACCTCATTTCATTCTCACAACAACCTTTGAGCCTTATCTGCACTTTACACTTGAGAAAATATGGGTCCACAGTGGCTCTCTGCTCGATGAGCTAGTGATAGGGCCAGAGTGCAAACTCAGAGCACAAATCCCTCATCACCATGAAGCAACTTTGTGGTACAGAGTACTTGTCATGGCAAGATTATACTCTTAACTAACAATGATTAAAGGAATTTTAGAAACACATTTTACCAAGTGAATCTAATATCAATGTACATATGAATAACTGACGCCAATAATAAGGTCTGAGTTCAACAAGTATATGTTTGAAGTTTAGTCTATATAACTCAATAAAGTAAAGATATGCTTTTTCAAACTGGTTGCTATAATAGCAAAAGTGACATTTATGTAAAAATAAAATTCTCAAATTAAAAATGATGCTTCTTTTGGGACATGTTTATACAGAACATTAGGTTGATCCAGATAAGTTATATGTCCTAGAAATTGATCCAATTGCTACATCTTCTATTTTCGGAGAAAAATACAACCCATCTCCCATATGCCTAGGGAAATGAAAAGCAAAAGATACCAACCCTTTGGTGGGGAATTGCTATGAGTAAAAACCAAGACACTGTACCCTTCAACAACTTGACAGCACCCCCTCCAGGAAAATATCCCCAATATCTAATAAGTTTAATCAGTGGCACTTCTGCATTTGGATATCTAACTCCTAGTTTCTCTTAATTAAATCTGTGCTTGTGAACTCTTCTTAAATGTTCTAACCAGTAGCAACTCAACTCCTGCACTGATAGATCAGAGTATGGTAGGTCATTGTGGAAAACAAAACAGAGCAGATATGTATCTCTGCTTTCTAGGATTCTGCAGTTTAGAGGGTGGTTGGTAAAAATAATTGTGTATAAATCATCAAATACAAGGTAGCATAAGACAAATTGCTTAAGTCAGGTACTAATTAAGAGGGTGTCTGAATGACGTAACTTAGGAAAGCCCTGAGAGAAGATGGCATTTCCAGTGACAATGAAGAGTCATTGATCATTTAAAAGCTACAGGGATGTATTAGTCAGCTTAGCATTGCTGCAATAAAATGCCTGATTCAGGTAAGTTTTAGAGATGAAATATTTATTTGGATTATGATTTTTTTCTTCTCATAGTTGGGGAAGAGTCCAACATTCATGATCTTTAATTGGACATATGGTGAGGGCTGTGGTGGCTGTCCCTCATAGGAGTACCACATGTCTGATTAGGCAGTCATATGCCTAACCAAAGCAGAGACAGACAGACAGACAGAGACAGAGATACAAACTGGGTCCTACAATCTTATTATAGGATGGCCTGAGGATCTCTCACTATACTTACCTCTTGAGGGTCAACAGAACTTTCTGATGGCACTATCCCGGAACCAAGCCTTTGTAAGTGTACCTTTGGAGGATAGTCAATATAAAAACCATGGGAATAGAAGTAGAGGGGGGTGGTTTCAGTAAAATCAATGAGTATGATTTAAGTTAAGGTAGAAATTTTCCGTGCCTTGACAACTCACAGGAATTTGAATTAGATTATGATTATGGCATAGAGTTGTAAGAACTAAGTATAAAGAGGAAATATAAAAACATATAACCTTTAATTCCCAAGAGGTCAGCTTCAGAGATTTAATTCGGAGAAGGCCCTGGATATTCTGGAGCAAGAGAGAAACAGGACCAGAAATGTACCTTAGGAAAGAATGGATTGCCTAGAAAAGCATACAGAGTAGACTGGTGTCAGAGAAAGAAGAACAGAAGGAGTAGCGGGAAGGGAGGAGGAACAGGGTAAAAAGGAAAGAGGGGAGGAGGTAGCAGTTAGAAATACATCCTAAGATCTCAACTAGAAACAGCAAGAGTCCAAGCAAAGGGTGGAAATAATAGCAAAAGGGAAAGTTGAAAAACATTTTATCCCATAAAAACTCAATGATGTGGAGCTTGCTGTATAGAAGGGGAAAGGGAGGCTGCTCTGAAAGCTTCTGTGACTTGAAAACAGAGATATAAAACAAAGCACTCAAAAACAGACTGTTCAGAAAAAGACGAAGAGATAAATTTTAATATGATGATAGTTATGAGTTGAACTGTGTCATCCCCCTAAACAAAACTATATTGGAATCTTTACCGCGAGCATCCCCGAATGTGATATTTAGTAACAGAGTCACTTTTTTCAATGCTAAATCGCAGAGCTGGACCCTCATTCACTGTGAATGAGATCATAAATAGTCAAGACACATAAAGGTGGGATGCCGTGTGACAAGCAGACACACAGGAGGAGAGCGTTGTGCAAGGAGGAGGCAGAAATTGAAGTGTTTACAATAATCCATGAAGACAGGAAGAGTGGAGACACCTCTGTGGCCACAACTGGGAAGAATTAAAATTGCTTAAATGCCTATATATCTGAAAGTGATCTACAAATTCAATGAAATTCCCATCAACATCCCAATGATTCTCTTAACATAACCAGACGAAAGAATCCTAAATTTAAATGAAAGCATAAAGACTCAAATCAAGCAAGCCTTAGCAGAAATAAACATGATGGAGGTATAACAGTAACTGGTTCCAAATTATATTACAGAGATGTAGTTGTAACAGCACGGTGCTAGCACAAAAACAGCGATATTGACACATGAAATAGAATAAAAATTAAAAAAATATATTTATGCAGTTTCAGCTAAGTGATTTTTGACAAAACTGTCAAAAAACATGCATTCAAGAAATCACAGCCTCTTTTCCAAACAGTGCCGGGCAAACTGGAGTATGATTACCATATGTAGAAAAACAAATCTTGATCCATATCTCTTCTGCTTCAGAAAAAAAAAAGTCATTTCAAGTTGGTTCAAAGACCTAGACATAAGACGTGGAACTTTGAAATTGCTACAGTAAAACAGAAAAACTTCCAGATAGAGGCATAGGCAAGGGTTTTCTGAAAATAAAAGATCAATAATAAAGAAAAAAATTTCAAGAAATGACAGTGGGATTAGGAAATGATCATAGAAGAAAAGACCACCTAGAGAACAGGAAATGGTCACAGAAGAGAAGACCACCTAGAGAACAGGAAATGATCATAGAAGAGAAGACCACCTAGAGAAAAGGAAATGGTCACAGAAGAGAAGACCACCTAGAGAACAGGAAATGATCATAGAAGAGAAGACCACCTAGAGAACAGGAAATGGTCGTAGGAAAAGAGACAGCCCATAGAATAGGGGAGAAATCTCTGCCAACTACATAGGCAGAAAAGGGATTTTTTTTTATCTAGGTTACATAAAGAACTGCGCAAATTAAACATCAAAAATTCCAGATCATTCAATAATAAATAATCCAATAATGAGATAAATAGTTCTCAAAAGAAGAAATACAAAAGGCCAAATTAACAGTTCACTGTATTTTTACGACCCTTAGCCAACAGGAAAATGAAAATTTAAACTACCACGAGACTCTGTCCCTTTGCAGCCCGCTGTTAATAATCTGAAACCAAATGACAACACATGTTGTTGAGGATACAAGAAGAGAGGACACTTACTCACTGCAAAAGGGAAACTAAGCTGGTACGGGAACTCCAGAAACTCTTCACACACCAGAAAACACCGCTGGCACAGGACTCAGCTCTGGGCGTACAGAGAACTCTAAGCCAACACACCAAAGAAACACCCACTGCTGCTCACTTCCCTGCTCTTCAAATAGAACCAGCTGGGCTGCCCATCAACAGACAAATAAATGAAGAAAACATAGTACATAGTACACAACAGAAACTCTAAATCACTATGGTATATGACATGTGCCAGACTCAAAAAGACAAATCCCATGTGTTCACTTCATGGGTGGAACCTATATTGAGAATTATACATGTGTGTAAATGGATACATGTGTGTAGGTACAAAGCCAGAACAGAAATCATGGGAGGGAATGAAAAGATACTGATGGAGGTAATGAATTGAGAGGGCAATAGAATACAAGAGATAAGAAGCAAGAAAGGGCACTTGGAGAGAGAGATGGAGGGGGGAAGGAAAGGAGGGGCCATGAGGAGAGAGCAGAAGACAGGTAATGGATGAGATCAAAGTATAATTCCACACAAGTGTGAAGACACTATAATGGAACCCATTACTTTGCATGCTAACATTAATTTGTAAAACTTTTAGATGAAATTTGCATTGTCCAGACTATCATAGCCAGACTGAAGTTGTTCAGACAGACTGTTTGAAGCTATCTGTCTTCAGAAAAAAACTATCTTCATGCAATCTGTTGCCTATCTGGAAATGAATCATATTATCCTTAAGAAACGTACACTGATTGAATCGTTATCTTAAGAAATGATGTATATTAATTTGCAAATATAGGCATTTCCTAATGATGAATAAATGTTTTAGTTCTTCATTTAAGGTTGACAACTGTTCAAATACATTTGGTTGTAAAATATATCGCAAATTCTGTCATGAACGTCATTTAAAAAGTGTCCTATTAGGGTAAGAGTCAGTAATTTTTAATATATGCTCAGAGTCACTGGCAGCTTTGGGGCACAGAGTTGCATTTCAGTCAGATTTATAATTCTGATCATGAATTCAAGTCTTGTTAGTATAAGGTAAGAGTTTTGTTGTTGTTTGTCTATTTGCTTTGTTTTGTTTTATCGCCCTGTAAAAGAAAATGGGAAGTCATACTATGGTGGTTGAGAAGACAGAAGTAAAGAGCTGTAAACACGAAGGCAGTGTTAAAATAATGACCAGGAACCTACTCTCATAATAAAAACTACCCTTCCTTCTGTGTCCTTTGGCATCAGGCATAATGAAGCAGGCACTAACGGCTCACAGCGATCAAAAAAATCACTAAGTGTAGTTTTCTACAGTAACAAAAATACATTATTTTTAGCACCTCAGAACAGAATCATCAATAATTGGCAATCTAATTTGAAAGTCATCGGGACCTGTTTATTTAAATGATCTCTGATCAATTCCCTGCCAAGGCCTGTTAGTCTCTCTGTCCTTCAACCACTACATGTTCCCCATTCCCTATTCCTGAGGAGAGACTATCTTTTCAGGAGGGAAACTTCTGGCTGTTTCCTGGCATCCTCCCTAAGCCATCACGGTCAAGCCTTACTCCTTTCTAGTGTTCAGATAAGATCCTTCCTCTTGGTCATTTCAAGCAAGCAGCAGTGTAGCTGGGGCTCCACCTAACCCTCTTCACCCTCTTACTATTCGTAGAAAACCTATTGCTTGAAGAGACAATCTAATCGTCATGGAGCCTTCCAATTATAGGTCATTTTCTTATGGTCTCTTTAAGTTCTGCAAAGCTGACTTGCCTGAAATTCACTTTCTCTAGATTTCTGTTTTCACTTATTTGGTATTCTTCATGTCAATTTCGACCTTTGCATGCTTTTTCTTAATTAACTGAAGTGATCGCTAAAGAAACAGTGTTACTACGCAGGTCAAAGGCAAGAAGAAGCTGAATGCGGCTCTCTCCCCTCCTTCCTTGTCCGCTCTATCCTTGTCCCTCCGGGTCACCGGGCAGGTATTTCTACTGACCGTTTTCCACCTAGAATCCCCTGCCTTTGCCCCATTAGTGTTCCTGCAACTTTTTCCTTAAATGTGATTTTATCCGATTTGCATTTAGTATAATGGTTATCCAGCCTTCAGTCTGACTATGACTCTTCATCATGAGAGATGAAACCAGGCAATATTTATACCAGAGTTAAAAATGGGCCAAAGTGAAGGTTATCCATACTTTGAATGGTTGGAGTTAGCAGAAAATTTGAAAATGAGAAAAAAATAGTCTTAATCTACTAATAGAAGTGGGTTTGTTATGAATGATGCTCTCTACACAAACTAGTCTTTCACTATGTGATTCACTGATCAGGATCAAGACTTTAAACAAATGTTTTCTCCTTTACTCCAACAAAATAGAAATACAGAAGTTTAAAAAACCAAAAGTATAACTTTTCAACCTTCCCTCCAGCATTCCCCTCTGATCATTTTACTTCCATTTTTCTGCACTTCGGCTCATCCGGGAGAAAACAATGCTCTCCCTGGGTGCCGTGGTATGGGCATCTTTTGCAACCTGAGTATCCAGTCAACAGCACTCTCCCTTCTAAGTGGCTCGGCTCCATCGTACAAGTCAAGTGTTTCCTTTGTAAAATAACAAAGCCTTGATCTCTAGGAACATTCAAAAGAACTTTACTTAAACTTCTGCATCTTTGAAAACTATATTTCCTATTTGATTTGTATTCAGCATGACTACAGATGAGAATGAATGATTCTGTAAAACTGTTTTAGTCACTCTGGAAACGGGATCAGGAATGAAGAAGGAGGAGGAGGAGAAAGACGAGGACAAGGAGGAGGAGAAGAAGAAAGAAGAGGAGGAGGAGGAGGAGGAGGAGGCATCATCTTCGTGGTGGAGCTGACAACTGCATCTTAGAGGAATCCAACACCATTTGCCAATAGCTTCTCAACTAGAGATGGGGTCTCAGGAGCATCATACCTTTTCCATGCTAGAGAATTTACTGGCTTGATCTATCCAAGTCTGTGTGGATAGCTGCATCATGTTCTGGTATATGTGCCCTACAACATGTGCCCACAGACAGCACATGGACTTAGCAGGTTCTTTTAAAGGGGATGAGTTGAGATGGGTGTGTGACAAGGTTACAGGAATAGGTGGAGGTGGGGAACAAGGAATGCCTGTGATCTAATGCAGTGAAATTACCAGAGAATAAATAAAGATTTTTTTAAAAAAAAATAAGCTCCCACAATCACATCAGAGCAATGGATTGAGCCCCCAAGGTGCAGGTGAAGAGCAGAAGGTGGGAGAAGATGAGTTAGGAAGTTAGGACCGTGAGGGGCTGGTCCACCTACTGAGACAGTGTGCCTGAACTAATGGGAGCGCACCAATCCACCTGGCCTGGGACTGAATGAGCATATGATCAAACCAGACTCTCTGAATG